>JAHLSL010000041.1:2463511-2478597 GCA_025920805.1 Petroica traversi
CCCTCTGTCCTCACCGTGTCCCCTCTGTCCTCACCGTGTCCCCTCTGCCCTCACCGCGTCCTTCCAGCCCCGCGTGTCCCCTCTGTCCTCACAGTGTCCATCCAGCCCCTCTGTGTCCCCACTGCCCTCTCAGTGTCCATCCAGCCCCTCTGTGTCCCCTCTGTCCTCTCAGTGTCCATCCAGCCCCTCTGTGTCCCCTCTGTCCTCTCAGTGTCCATCCAGCCCCTCTGTGTCCCCTCTGTCCTCTCCGTGCCCTTCCAGCCCCTCCGTGTCCCCTCTGTCCTCACAATGTCCTTCCAGCCCCTCCGTGTCCCCTCTGTCCGGTGTGTCCCTCTCACGGGGCTGCTGTTGGCACTGAACTGCTCCTGAAACCCCCAACTTTAAAGAATTCAGCCCAAAATGTTGCTTGCTGCTCCTTGTCCTGAGGTGAGGCAGTGGGAGCCGCTGGGCAGGCCCTGCCTGGCTGGGGGACGCTGGGGACACTAACGGGGCTCTGTCCCACACCCCCATGGCAGATCCTGGCTCGGGACATCCCCCGTGGAGCGCTGGAGGGTGGGGGCTCAGCCCTGAGCCCTCCCAGCCCTGCTGGGTGAGGATCCCTGTGGTTCCTCTGCCCCAAGGCTTTATCCCGGCACTGAGGTGTGACTCCCGGCGGTGGGATCACAGTGTGACCCCCCAGCGCCCCAGGCCCCTCTGACCGCCCCTGGCTGGCCTTGGCACCCCGCTATCCCCCTGGACGGACGGGAGCTGCCCCAGACCCCACCCCAGAGTGGAACCCGAGCACTTCCAGAGGATCTCTGAGCCTCGGCAGCGCTGGCAGCGGCCATCGCCCCTTCCCGCTGATCGATCAGGGAGCTCATGGCCCAAAGGCTGCAGGAGCTGGAGCCAGGGAAGGAGCTGGAAAATCGTGGGGTGACACCACAGCGGCCAGCAGAGAAGCCCAGCCCAGCTGAGCAGCCTGGGCCCCCCAAAAGCCGGCACCCCCAAAAGCCTGGGCTGGCTCCCCCCCGCAGCCGCCTTTGAGGAGCTGTCCCTGGCACGGGCAGAGCCCTTGGATCTGTGGGGACAGGGATGTCCCAGCGCCATCCCCGCCGGGCTGGGACAGGCAGGGAGCGCCGGGAGCCCGGCCCGAGCTGCTCCCGCCTGTCCGGAGCTTCCAGAGCCCGCCCGGCTCTGCCCCTGTGCCCTGTTTACTCTGCTTTCTTCTGTCTTTCTTTATTTTCCTTCCATTTTTTTTCCTTGTTCCCCTTCTCTCTCTCCAAACTTTATAAACCTTCTCCCCTATTTTCCTTTTTATTTCTTCTATTTTCCTTTTTTTCCCCTTCTTTTTACTTTTCTCTTTCTTCCTTTGCCCCCCTGCTTCTTTTCTCTTCACTTTCCACTATCTTCTCTCCTTAGTTTTCACATTTTTCCTTATTTTTTCCTCCTTTTGTTTTCTACTTTCTTCCTTTTACTTGGATCTTCTTTTCCTTCTTTTTATTTCCTTCTTCCCCCACGCCCTTTACTTTGGTCTTCTTGCTCTTCTTTTCTTTCCCCCTTTCTTTTTCCTTTTTCGGTTTTCTTATTTCTTCTTTTTTCTTTTTCTTCTCCTTTCCTTCTTCTCCCCCCCCTTTGCTTCTGATCTTCTTGTTATTTCTTCTTTCTTTCCCCCTTTCTGTTTCCCTTTCTTTTGCTTTCTTCTTTCCTCCTTCTTCCTTTCCTTTCTCTTTCCTTCTCCCTCCCCTTTTATTTTGGTCTTGTTCTTTCTTCTTTCCCCCCTTCTTATCATTTTTCCCCCTTTATTTCCTTCTTTATTCCTTCTTTATTCCTTCTTTATTCCTTCTTCATTCCTTCTTCATTCCTTCTTTATTCCTTCTTTATTCCTTCTTTATTCCTTCTTTATTCCTTCTTTATTCCTTCTCCTTCTCCTTCTCCTTCTCCTTCTCCTTCTCCTTCTCCTTTTCTCCATCTCCTCCCATTTCTCTCCTTCCCTCCTCCACCTCCTGATTTCCCCCCAGTCCCAGCCGTTTCCCGGTGGCTCGGCGCTCTGCCGGGTGTCGGGGCGGCACGGGTGACAGGGCACGGTGACAGATCCGCCTGGGCCACCGCTGACAAAGGCTCTCAGACAGTCTGTAACCGCGAGTGTCTGGCCGGCAGCGCGGCCGGGCCGTGCGCCGCCGCTGATAATGGCCAAGAACAAAGATGGCAGCTGCTCTGGAGAGGGACAGATTTGTGGCAAATCGAGATAAAATAAAGAGGAAGGAGAAAGGAGTGTAAAGAAAAAAAAATAAAAAAAAAAAGAGGGGAAGGAGGGAAGAGGAGCGAGCGGCGGGGGGAGGATGCTGCGTGCGGAGCTGTCAGGCGGCCCGAGCAGCGCTGCGCTCCCGGCTGGGGCGGGCACGGGGAGGAGGGAAGGACAAACACCGCGGGAGGAATAGAAAGGCCTGGTGTGCATGGAAAAAAAATCATTTCCAGGCTGCCGGAGTGAGAAGTGCAGAGCGGCAGCGGCACGGAGGCTGCAGGAGCCCTCTCTGCCCGTGGCCCCCAGGGACGGGGAGGTGCCAGCCCTGCCGGGCTGGGGGGGCACAGCCGGGCTGCCCGGGGCTCCTGCCCCCTCTCCAGCAGCTCTGGAAGCTCTTGGGGAGAGCTGGGGGCGCTCCCCGTGCCATCCATCCTTCCCTGGGCTGGGCTGACCCCACAGGATCAGGGGTTGGGGTTCAGCCCCTCTGCCTCCCCAGCTGAGACCCCACGGGCCCCAGCCCTGGGCACAGCACAGGAGGGGCCTGGAGCTGCTGAGAGAGCCCAGAGCGGCCGCGGAGCTGCTGCAGGGATGGAGCCCCTCTGGAGGGGCTGGGAGAGCTGGAGATGCTCACCTGGAGAGGAGAAGCTCCAGGGAGAGCTCAGAGCCCCTGGCAGGGCCTGAAGGGGCTCCAGGAGAGCTGGAGAGGGACTGGGGACAAGGGCTGGAGGGACAGGACACAGGGCATGGCTTCCCAGAGGGCAGGGATGGATGGGAGATTGGGCAGGAATTGCTCCCTGTGAGGGTGTGAGGCCCTGGCACAGCGTGCCCAGAGAAGCTGTGGCTGCCCTGGATCCCTGGCAGTGCCAAGGCCAGGCTGGGTCACTCCAATCCCTGCTGCTCCTCTGAGATTTGGCCCCTGGGTGTGGAACTGAAGGAGATGCAGCCAGGGGAGCGGATGGAAAGGCTCCTGAGGGTGGCCTGGCTCCGGTGACCAACCCCAGTGACCACAGCCACCTCCACGATGCTCGAGGAGAGTTGCTTATCATTCTGAGCAAAGGGGGGATTGAAAGCAAATTTTAAAAAAAAAAAGAAATGAAAAGGTGGATGTTATAATTAAAAGATGATTTTTCATTGAAGCTGGACTTTTTAATTTAAGTGAATTACATTTGCCTTAAAAACTTAATCGAATTAAAATTAAAGTTAACGTTATGGTAAACCTATGTTAAAGCCTGAAGTTAGTATAATCTATTCACATTGAAATTAAATATATATGTACAATTTTATGTACATATATAAAAAGATAGCTGTCCATATTTGCTGCTGAAATTTTCAAGGAAGTTAAATTACTGAACCATCCAGAAGTTGTCTGCTAAGTACCTAAACCCCAAATTACCAGAGTGGTTTTTGCTAATAACATCTGGTGTGTAAAATACTCCTTATTTTATTTCAATTTCCGCAATGAGCATTGCTCCGAGATGGGTTTGTGCAAGTTGGGAGGGGAACAGGAAGGCTGAAGGCAGGAAAATGTGCTTTTGTCTTTCCACTTGAGCAGGACAAAGCTGAAAGGTTTGCAGACAACATTCCCAGTCTTCCAAGAATTTATCCTGTTTAATATGTAGGAAATTCAAGATTTTCAGCTCGTATAAGGTTTGGTTAATGCATAAAAAAAAGTAAAGTCGTATTTTTGCACATGTTGAATTGAACCCCAATTCCCATCTCATTGGTGCTCAGCCTGACAGAAAAATTAACAATGAGCCAGATTTGGGGAGGAAATTCCCGGGCAGTCCTGGCATGGAGGGGGTGGCAGTGCCCGGGGTGAGCACGGCCAGGTGACCACGTCAACTCCTCCCGGTGCCCAGGAATGCTGAATTCCCCACCCTGGCTCTCCCAGAATCCCAAACAAACAGCAGGGAAGTGTTTCCCTGCTGGCAAACACTTCCTCTGTGCCTTCACCAGCATCCCCAAGTGCCATTTTGGCAGGAGCACGGTCCTGGGGCTGCCTTGGAATTGCTGCCTAAAACAGAATTAGAGAATAAAGTGGGGATTTATCAAAGGCCTTCAAAAATACACCTTGGGCAGTCAAAATCCTCCCAGAGGCTTAGACCTTTTCAGACAGGTCTAAGTTTGGTCTATTTGCATATCGGGGTTAATGCTCCAATTACAGCATAATTCAGGTAATGAAGTCCCATTGCCCCGGTTTGCTTCCCCACCCCGGCACACTCCTGTTTGTACTTTCTGGGGCCAAGGGTGTCCCTGGTTCCCAGGCCTGGAAAGATTGTTCTGCTGAGCAAACTGAGCAGAGAGCTCACAACACTCCGAGGTCTGAGTTCTCACTAACGCAGCACAGGACCTGAAAAGCAGAAAAGCTAAAATCCGCAGGCACGACTGGATGGAGGGAGCAGCCAGGGCTGTGCCACAGCGTGGAAATCCCTGGATAACCCCAGCACCCCCTTGCCCATCCTCTCGCTGCCCCTGGCACGGCCCTGGCCCATCTCCCTCCCTCCCAGCCCTGCTTTGTCCCGGGAGCGTCCCCGGGGCCCGGCTCGGGTTAGTTCAAGTCCAGCCTATTTAGATAACCTTCTGGTGGGTCTATAGAGAGCCCAACATCCCTGCTGGAGGATCTCGCTACAAATGAGCCAATCCTCCTAATCTCCTTATCGTTGTAGGCCCCAGCCTGCGGGCCTGGTTATCTAGGTGGATAAAAGAGAAGGGACACTGCACAGCACCTATCCCAGCAGAGAGCCCTCCCCTTTAATCCCGCCGCCCTTGTTTCTCCCTTTATCCCCCTCCTCGCAAATCCCCGGCGAGGAGCCCCCCTGGGCTGGGCAGGGATGCAGGGCAGGGATGCAGGGATGCAGGGATGCTCTTATCGCCAGCACCTGGAGCGGGGAGCGGGGCTGGGGGCGCAAATCCCCCCGGCCCCGGCCGGCAGGGAGGCTTAGAGGGGCGGGGGATGCTCCGCGCCCCTCCGGAGCTCCCTGCCTCATAAGTACCTTAATCATTCAGGGCCAGGAGTCCCCCGGGGCGCGGGCTAAGCCCTGCGCATTCCTGCCGCACACAATTAGGGCTCTTTCCCCCCTCCCTCTACGCATTTTTCCCTCGCTTTCATTCCTGCCCTCCACCCTTTCACCTTTGCGGCAGCCCCCTCTTCCCTGCTTGGTCCCCGTTTCTTCCCCCCTCTCAAATTTCCCTCTTTATCCTTTTTTTTTTTGTCCCCCTGAAGCTTTTCCCCTCCTTTCTGTCCTCCCCCCATCTCATTTTCACCCCAACCTTCTCCATATCCTTCTTTTCTCTCCCGCTCCCTTTCTCTCCCTCGCTCTCCCTTTTCCTTGGCTAAGAACATATTAATCAGAAATTAGAGGCAGGCTGAGGGATGGAGAACAGGCTGACAAAGAGCAAACAGCCAGAAGGGGGAAAGGGGAGCAGGGGCTGAAGGAAAGAAGGAATCTTCTAAATAAATCATTTAGTCATGTGAGGAGCTAATCTCTAAGTGACGGCCTGTGTTTATCTAGTTTTTAGCAGTGCATGTTAAATAGTGATATGGGACTAATTTTTTTTTTTCCGCTGGAGCTGCTGTGAAGGGATTTTTAACTTCATTTCCCAGAAAGAAAAATGGTGAAAGCAGAGATAAGGCCCCCGAGCAGCTCTTCCCCTGAACCGGCAGCCAGTGCAATTAAACACCACGCCACGGAAAGGGCAGCGGAGCCCACGCTGCCAATTACTGATGCCCTCCCCTGTGCCAGGCTCTAGCGGGCTGGGATCAGCATCCCTGGCACCCCTGCAGCACCCCAGGCTCCCCTGGCACCCCCTGTGCCCTCTGCCACTGCCTGGCCTCGGGCTTGGCATTTGCCCTGGACACACAGAAATCCCTGCTGAGCCTTGCCTTGGGTTAGAGACAACTTTGGTAAAGGAAAGCTCTGCTTTTGCAACAAGGTGGGCAAATGTTTCCTCTGGAAACATCCAAATCCCCAAATCTGCCTTTTCCTAGGGGTTCATAGTTGGTTTTTTTTTTTTTCCACTCTGCGCTGGACCCCTTGGCAAAGCTGGCCTGGATTTTGAGCTCTTTTGGGATCCTCCCCCTCAAGAGATGAACACACAGAGTATTTTTAAATGTATGTATTATTCCCTGACTGGTTTTTTCACCTTTTTTCATTACTTTCCCACATTCCCTCCTGGCTTGCTGAGCAATCTCACCCTCCCAGGGTCACAAAATCTGGCAGTGATCCCTTGCAAGCGCCTCATCCTCTGGCTCATTTTACAGAGAGGCAAAATTGTTCCCTTTTTGTCCCATCTCCCTCCTTCCAGCCAGTGGTTCCTGCTCTGGTGCTTCACAAGCCCTTCCCATTTCCCTTCCTCTTTTTGAGGGGAAAAAAAGCCACAGAATCATGGAATTTGGGTTGGAAGGGACCTTAAGCCATTCCACCCTTCAGGGACACCTTCCACTATCGCAGGTTGTTCCAAGCCCTGTCCTTCAACACTCCCAGGGATGGGACAACTCCAATTTTCGGGTTTCTCTCTCTGGTAGATAAGGAAGGGGGATAGCAGCGAATCCCCCAGGACTGGAGGATAAACAGTGGGAAAAGGAAGGTGGGAGCCATCCCCACATCTCAACTTCTTTTAGAAGCCTCCTCCTTCCAGCAGCTCCTCCAGCCATTCCCAGCTGCTCCCTGGGCAATTAGAAGAAAACATTCAATTCTACAGAATTATTTGGAACTCTCCAGGCAGCTCCCACGAGAAGGGGCTTTTCCATGGAGCCCAGAAAACCCCTTGGGAGGCACCCAGCCCTTCTCCTGGCTGACTTTGGAGCCTCCTGGCTTGGGTGGAAAATGAGTGGGCAGGAGGAGCAGCTAATTCCTGAGGAGAGCTGGGAGGGGGAGCTCGCCAGCGATGGCAATTAAGCCCTGAGCATGAAACCCCTGGTAATAAGGGGCTGGGCTGAGGGGAGGCAGAGCAGTAATTTAAATGATGGCCAGCTCAAATATGGAACGTCTGAATGCTCTCTGCCAGAGATTTATACCAGCACGGGCCTTCCTCGCTCATTTATTTCGTTAACGAGCTCCTCGTTGTTTCCAGGAAAAGGTGGTGGAAAGAGGGATATGGGATCTGTGCTGGGATCATCCCTGGGTGTGCTGGGATCATCCTGGCAGCTCCGTGTGCCCCACCAAGGCTTGGGCAGTGCTTCCCATCCTCCAAAATGAGGATGCTGAGGAATTTCCCCCCTCCCATGCAGCTCCTTGGTGCAATCAGAGCCAAAATCTGGGAGGTGATGGGGGGTTTGGGGGGGGGGGGGCTGTGGGAAACTCCCTTTGGTGTGGCCTCACCCTGATTGAGGCCAACAGCTTCCCAGGCTGGGGATCAATGGGAAAAAAGCTGGATTTACCCAGAAAGCAGGAAAATGGAAGAGGCTTGGGATGTATCGGGGTGAGGGTGGGAGTGGGACCTCTGGCTGGAAGGAGGGACCAAACCTAAAACACCTGGAAAACGAGCCAGAGGATGAGGAGGTGACAAGTGACCATGGTGAGGTGTTGTGGGATCAAATAATGAGGACAGGTGAAATTCCTTGTGACAGCAAATCCTCCTCATCCTCCTGTGGCAGGAGGGAAGAACAAACCCCAAAACGCTGGAATGGGAACATTTCACACAGAAAGAAAAGTGGGAGTGCCCAAATCCTCCCTGCCCTCAGGGGCTCCCCCACCCTTGGGGACACAGGAGCCACGGGACACAGCAGTGAGGGGACAGAGCAGTGAGGGGACAGAGTGACCAGGGGACACAGGAGCCAGGGGACACAGGAGCCAGGGGACAGAGCGGCCAGGGGACACAGCAGTGAGGGGACAGAGCAGTCAGGGGAGAGAGCAGCGAGGGGACAGATTGGCCAGGGGACACAGGAGTCAGGGGACACAGGAGCCAGGGGACACAGTGGTCAGGGGACAGAGCAGCGAGGGGACAGAGCAGCGAGGGGACAGAGCAGCGAGGGGACAGAGTGACCAGGGGACACAGGAACCAGGGGACACCACAGCCAGGGGACACAGCGGCCAGGAGACAGAGTAGTCAGGGGAGAGAGTAGCGAGGGGACAGAGCAGTCAGGGGACAGAGTGACCAGGGGACAGAGCGGCCAGGGGACACAGCGGTCAGGGGACAGGGTAGCCAGGGTACCCCTGCCACCCCGGCTGCTCCCGCTGCGGAGCCTCCCTCGGGCGCTGGCTGGAACAGCTGCCGGAGAGCTGAGCTCTAATGGCTGCCTGGAGAGCAGTTAGTGGATAATTAATATTTGCAGCACCGAGCTGTGATTGCTCTGCATCTTCCTGCTGACAGCGGCGTGGGGAGGGAGAGATCCCCAGAACGGGGCTTGGAGTTTGGGGAGCCGGAAGGGATTTGGGCCAATGCCTTCACCCAAAACACTCAGATTCTTATCTGAGCATGGGAGGGGGAGATAAAGAGCCACCGAATGGAGCAAAAGGGCATCACAACGTGGGTGTGGAGCCAGTGGGGCTCCATCCCTGCATCCCATGGTAGCACCAAGGGAAAGCCCTGGAAAATCCCCGCAGGTGGGATTTGTGGCTGTGGAAATGCTGCCACCCTTCACTCAAAATTTCATTTTTTTTTTGTCTTTGGAGAGAAAAGCCAAGTAGAAAATGCCTCTGAGATTGCATGAGAAAAACCTGCGGTGGATAGGCAGGAGGGGGATGCTCTGAGTGCCCAAAAGCCTTGGGAGGGGCAGCAGGAGCAGCCAGCCCTGCCTGGCACAGGGAAGGGCAATGGGAGGTGCAGGACAACAAAACCAGGAGCGAGGGGCACAAGTGCTGGGACAGGGGGACGAAGCCACCCAGGAGATGCTCCAAACCAGGGGACATTTGGGAAGGCTAAACCCCAATGTTGGCCTCGGTGAGCTGAGCTCAGCCTGCCTTGGGACAGGCCCAGGTGGGCTCTGACCTTGGGCTGAGCTCCCGGCTGAGCCTGGAGCGCTCCCGCCTGCCAGCCCTGGCAAATCCCTCCTGGCAAATCCCTCCTGGCAAATCCCTCCTGGCAAATCCCTCCTGGGCTCCGAGGGAAAGGAGGCTCCAGCCAAGCCACAGCTCCGGGCATCCCCATCCTGCCCATCTCCTGAGGGAGCAGCATCCTGGCCACAGAGCCCTCCCAGCTGGGAGAAATAAACAAAAAGTGAGGCAAAAGAAGAAAGAAAAGGCTCCGTGCAGTGGGCAGGGGCTTGGTTATCCTTTATTAGTGCTTTTTTCCTGGGGTTTTTTGGCGAGGAGCAAATCCAGCCGCCCCTGGCTGTGAGAGGGTTTGCTGCAGCTCGTGGCACGCAGTTAATTCCCTGAGCTGTTTAATTGAACAGGCTCGGAGCCTGCAGACACAGCTCTGGCACCTGGCTCTTCCCAGAGCGGCCTCGGGACCCAGCCAAGAAAAGGGAAAACGCAAACACTGAATTGGGAGAGGCTCAAATCCCACCCCATTCCTGCTCCCTCTGCCGGCAGCAGCTCCTGGGGCTGGGAAACTCATGGAGGGTGGCGAAGCAAGACGTGCATGGATCCCACAGGGAGGGATCCCACTGTCCTTGGAGGGACCTTGGTGAGGGGCAACCCCCTAGGCCGGGGCTGTCCCTGACAGCTTTGAGGGGCTGGGAGGGTAAACACAGCTGGTGCTCCAGCCCTACCCCATCCCATCCCATCCCATCCCATCCCATCCCATCCCATCCCATCCCATGGATCCCATCCCATCCCATCCCAAGCAAACCCCCCTTTCCATGAGGATTTCAGGGCTGTGTCTCCCCTTGGGCAGCGCACAAGGAGCTGCGCCAGGCTCCACCACCTGGGGGGATTTGGAGGATGTGGGAAACCTTTCCAAACCCAGATCCAGCCCTGGGAAAGGGGAAAGGCAGAGAAACCCCTGGCTGTGGGGCTTTGTGACCCTACGGAGCTGCTGGCCATCGGGAAGCCTCAGGACAACGCAGCTCTTCAGGAGAAGATCCTTCAGGACAAAGTGACGTTCCAGGACAGCTCCCAGCCCAGCAGGATGGGAGCAGGGGGTGCCCCTCACCCAGACCCCCACCCCGGTGCCGAAGGAGCGGCAGAGGAGGATTAAGCAATGCCATAAATAGCGGGGTGGCAGCGCCCGGCCCCGCGCCCGCCGGGGCCCCTGGGCTCCCGCTGATCCCCCGCCTGCGGAATTATCCCCGCAATTGGTGCCGCAGAGCCCGCGGCGCCGGGGCTGCCGCGCCGAGCTCACACCTCGAGAACACAGCCTTATCTCGGGCTGTGCGCAGGACAAGGCTGTTTCACTCCTCCCTCCATAACCCTCTTAGACTTAATCCCGGCTTTAATGCCGCTTGCAAGGGGGCTTTGAACGCTGCGCAGCCCAACTGGCTCTGACCTCTGCGGCTGCTCTCCCATGGCCATTTGGAGAACTCCGACTCTCGGAGCGATAACAGAGCCCGGCAAATCCTCGCTGGGGAGCTGAAGCGATTGTCACACTCGGGGCAACTTTACTCGCCCAGCAAACTTGGAGCAGCTCCCCCTGGAGCAGCACGGGGGGGGCTGGGGGTGAGGGTGGGGGCACCCAGGGGGGTTTTGGGGATGGGGGTCCCTGTTTTGGTGGATTTGGGATGAGTGTTCCCCCTTGGGCAGAGCACAAGGAGCTGCACCAGGCTCCACCAGCTGGGAAGGTGGTGGGACACCAGCAGGAGGACATGGGAAGCCTTTCCAAACCCAATTCCAGCCCTGGGAACGGAAAAGGCAGAGAATCCCTCACTCTGGGGTGAGGGCAGCACCGTGTGACCCCACAGAGCTCTTGGCCAGGATGAGGGAGGATTTCTGGTGGCTTTCATCCACTGGGAAGCAGGATGGGCACTCCCAGCTCTCCCGTGATGCCCTTCCCTCGTGGATTCCCCCAAAATAAATCAGCTGCAGGCTCATAAACACCTTGCTGCTGTCCACCCCACAAACAGTTTGTGACTGTTCCCATCCACCCCACAGGGCAGGAACAGCCATCCCAACGCCCATCCAGGAGGGAAGGCCCTCCCCGTGCAGCCCCGCGAGGTCCCCGCAGCGCTGTGAATCGACACCTTTCTGTTCCACTTTAAATTAATCAAACCCACAGTCCCTATATTAATACTGTGGTGGGAATTAAAATCATGCAACGCATTAAAGATGTAATTTAAAATTAATAACTCATAATTATTTATCATGGCGTATCAGCTGGGCTATGAATTTTCTCCTCTCACCCAGCATTCATTTCCTTCCCTTCCCTCCTTCCCGTGCCTCTAATAGCTGCCGGACCCTTATGGATCTGTGAGGGGTTTTTGGGGAGATGCTGAGCTTAACATACAACAATCCCAATTTTTTATTTATTTTTTTTCTCTCCCCCCTCTCCCTGATATTCCTTGGGGTCAAGAGGAGAAGCTTGGCTGAGGTGAAGAGGAGGAGGGTGCTGAGCCTGGGGGTTCTGCCCCCAAACGAGGGTTCAGGTTTTGCCACGTGCTGATGACTTTGGAGGAGCCAGCCGTGCTTGGAACATGGAAAGCTCAGGAGCAGCCTTGGAATGGTGAGCAGCTTCCACCTCCACCCCGCTCCGGGCCACCAGGAGCTGCCCGGGCCCTTCCCCATCAGTTCTCCAGGGGGAAGTGTGAAGAGCAAGATGGATCCATCCCCCTGGCCATCCTCCACCCTGCTCCTGCAGCAGCCAGCAGGGACAACTCAGCCATTTTCCGGGCAAAAAACGTGGAAAAAACAGCGGTGAAATCGAGGTGGGAGGAAGAGAGCGAAGCCCATCATCCCCACAGGTCCTGCCTCCCTCAGCGAGCTGTGCCTGCATCACATCCCAAACTGCTCCGCTCTGCTCCCTCACAGGAGGGGGAAAATAAAGAGGCAGGAGCAGCTCTGTCTCTTTAAAAATAAATAAATAGATAAAGACTAAAAAAATGCAATAAGTATATGCAAATGTGTTGAGCCGAACGTCGCTGTCTGTGAAACAGATGAGGGAGAAAGTGCTTGAAGCTAGAGAGGAATGAGGCAGCCAGCGCTGACCTCGGGGTTAATAATTTTTACTTCTCCATCTCATTCCGTCCATAAAAAAAAATACGAGGGGGGAGGGAAGGAGGGAGGAGGCGGCGCGGGGGGTCGGCGGTGGTTTCTGGCTGTTAGGCGGATCGAGCGGCTCCTGGTTCGGCCCCAGGGGCTCGTCCCGCCCCGTGGGAGCCGCGGGGGCTGCGGGAGAGGGGCTGGGGCTGAGCCCGGCGCTGTTCGCACCCCGCAAGGCGCAGAAAGCAGCGGGGATGCGGCTCCAGCTCTCCTCCGGGTGAGGATGGTAATTGGGAATGAAACCCCGCAGTAAATACCCCGAATGTTGTGATTTTCCAAAGCCCCGCGCCTGGCTTGGGGCAGCTCTTGTGAGGACGTGCTGGGGGGTGATGGAGGGGAAACGCTGCTGCTTCACTTCCACAGGCTGGAAGAAGCTCTGCTGTCCCTCAGATCCTTGGTCCCTGATGGAAAACCCATCCAATGTCGAAATTCCAGCGGCAGCAGCAGCATCCTGCATCCCACAGCATGGCTGGGCTCCCCCGTGCTGCACCCAAAAGCAGCTTCAGACTGGGTGCACAGAAAGGATAAAACGTGTTTATCCCCTCTGCCGTTCTATCAGGAAGTCTGGCTGCTCTCTAAATGAAGCCCTACATTTTTCAGGGATGCCTGGAAAGATGCAGTGCCTGGGATGATGTTCCCACTTTGCTGACCTGCAGCTGACTCAGAGTATTAACCAGAACAACATTCCTGGTTCCTTTCTAACCCAGGCTGGGATTTTAGCTACAAAAATCCTAAAATCCCTCCCTGGGTGAGTGATCTCCTCAGGTGTGCCCAGTGATTCCCACATCCCCGGGTGTTTGGGAGGGCATGCTTGTTTTTCCTGCTTTCCCCCTCTCATGTACGACCCTATTCCTCAAACACTGAATTAAAGGAAAATACCTTTCATACCCCAAATAACCCCAAACCCTTCCATACCCCACATAACCCCAGACCCTTTCATTCCCCAAATAACCCCAAGGCATCCCTGCTGCAGCAGGTCGGGGTGGGCACCCAGCACTGGAGCAGATCCTGCTGTGCTGCACCCGCAGCCCTTCAAACACAGGGCAGGTCCTGGGGAAGGCTGAGCCCCACAGGGCTGGGGCTGCCCGGGGTCTCTCTGCCTTTTTTGGTTCCCCCAAACCGCAGCCCTTCTCCTCTGCAGGGTCTCCACACCCGTGTCCCACTGCTCCTCCTGGGATGAGATAACAGGAGTGAGGGGCAGCCACCGCCCTCCTCCACCCCTGCTGCTCCCTGGCAGGATTGCAGGGAAGAGCCCAGCTCTGCTCGGCCCTGGGCAAGCCCCAGGAGCTGCCTGATCCCAAGGGAGGCTCTGAGGGGAGGGAGGGAGCTCAGCAGGGCCGAGATCAGCAGCAGGGCTGGGGCCTGGGCTGGAGCCTTGCATTTGGCTCTCAGGTGGCTGTGCCCAGCTCTGCAGGGCCTCCCCAGGATGGTACCCCAGAGCTGCTCTCCTGCCCGCTCAGGGCACTGTCCCTGCTGCCACCTGGCAGCCTGTGCAGGCCTGCAATCCTGCCTGCATCTCTGCCTGCATCTGGCCCTGCATCCCTGCCTGCATCCATCCCTTCATCCCTTCCTGCATCCATCCCTGCATCCTTTCTTGCACCCCTGCCTCCTTCTGTCTCTCCAACCCTGCCCTCATCCCTTCCTGCATGCCCCCCTGCATCCGTCCCTGAATCCCTGCCTGCTACCACCTCTGCATCCAGCCTGCATGCCTCCATTGCATCCCTGCATGCATCCTGCCCTGCATCCCTGCCCTCATCCCTTCCTACATATCTCCCTGCACCTGTCCTTGCATCCCTGCCTGATTCCATCTCTGCATCCTTGCCTGCATCCTTCCTTTCCATCCTTCCCTGCATCCCTGCCCACATCCCTTCCTGCATCCCTCCCTGCATACCCCTGCTTCCCTCCCTGCATCCTTCCCCACCTCCCTCTTTGTGCATCCCTGCATCCCTGCCTGCCTCCCTCCCTGCGTCTCTCCCTGCCTCTGCCCCCACATCCCTCCCCAAGCCAGCCTGAGCCTCCCCTCCGCAGGAACGCGCCTCCCCCGCCGATTTTCACCCTCCCAAAGCTGCTCCTGATCCAGCCCGACACCCCCAGGGCGCACCCCCAGCCCCAGCCCCGGCCCGCGGTGCCGAGCCCGTGACCCTGTGACCGTCACCGCGGTGTCGCTGCCGGGGCCACGCCGGGGAAGCGCCACCTCCACCCCCACGCTCGGGCGCTAAATGGAAGAGGCAGATCGATCCCGAGTGTGCCAAACTGACACGGAGCCTCATTAGGGGTTAGTTTTCATCCTCCTGCTCCCTGGCAGCCTTCACATTATCCCATAAAATTTATTTACTATTTCATGAATACATAAGCAGCAGGCAAACGCCGGCTTTTTATATATTTACACTGTATATATTTCACGGGAGAGTTATGTGTGTCTCTGAGGCAGAGTGGAGGGAGCGAGAGGGGAGCAGGAGCAGAAGGAGAAAGCAGCTGTGAGGGAAGAAGCAGGAACGCAGAGCCGAGGGGGAGGATGGGCACGGAGCGCGCCCAGGCAGCGCCTGAGGCACGAAGAGCTCGGAGCAGCCCGAAGGAGCCCCGGGGCTGGGCATGGATGAGGGCTGGGCATGGATGTGGCCTGGGCATGGATGAGGGCTGGGCATGGATGAGGGCTTGGGATGGATGAGGGCTGGGCATGGATGAGGGCTGGGGATGGATGAGAGCTGGGCATGGATGAGGGCTTGGGGATGGATGAGGCCTGGGCATGGATGAGGCTGGGGATGGATGAGGGCTGGGCATGGATGAGG
>JAHLSL010000041.1:2478607-2494173 GCA_025920805.1 Petroica traversi
TGGGGATGGATGAGGGCTGGGCATGGATGAGGCCTGGGAGGACACAGGGACCATGAACCCCGGTTTTTTGGGGAACCCCCCGGGACCATGCAGAGCTCCCCCAGATCCCATTTATCCCAGCAGCTTTTCCCGGTCCCTGCTGTGCAGGGGGGCAGCATCGCCCACAGTGATTCCCAAACCTGCCCGAGGTCACAGTGAGGGGCTCCTGCCCATCTGGATCCCATGGAAAGCCAGCAGATGCCACCTTGGGAGTGATTCCCAACCCCTGGCAGCAGGTCCTGCCCTGAACCCCGAGCTGGGCCAGGCAGCCCAGGCCGAGGGGCTGGAATTTCCTCCAGGAGCTGATCCCTCCTCTCCCTAAACACGCTCTGCACTCAGGAATCACTGGTTTCTGTGTTAAAGTCTTGCAGCTGTGGAGTCACTCACGATTTGTTAGGGGACAGTGAGGAAAAGGCAGAAGAGCAGAAAGGGGACTTCATTCACCAAGCTTTGGCCTGGCAGTGTTATCTATTTCCTGCAAACCCAGCAGAGATGTTTCTGTTAACCCCATAAATTACAGGAGGTTTGTTTGCAATCTCGTTTGTTTTTCCCTCATTCAGCCTGGCTTGAGGAGGAAGAGCCCTCACCCTCCTCACGAGGTTTGGGATGCTGCAGTTGCTGGTTGCCAGCACCACAGAAAAATAGTGCAGAGAGGGGAAACCAACATTTTTTTTGGGTCTGAAGTTGGTCTGAACTTCTGGGCAATAAACTTGGAGGAGCTGAGCTGCATTAATCACTGCAGGCGCTGGAATAGCTGGGTATGGATTTATACAGTGCAGGGAAAGCTCAGGGTCACAGCAGCCTCTGTCAGAACCCACCACACCCCAGGGCTGGTTCCAGGCTGAACCTCCCATCCTTTTTCCCCAAAACACCCCCAGAGCCCAGCCAGGATCTGCTTTCCATGGCCCCTCAGTGCTCCCAGAACCAGAATCCCAGCCCGGGTCCCATCCCTCCCAGGAGTGCAGCACCTCCACCGCAGCAGGATGGGAGGCAGGGGGTTTACAGGAGAGCCAGGAAAACCCTGGGAGCACCACCATAGGTGGGATCCACACAACCCCCTTCCCTCTGGCTGAAAATCCCATTTGATTCCCTGTTGTGCCTGAGAACTCCTCTCTCTGCAGGAGTGGTGGTCTCCCGGCCCCAGCACTGCTCCTCCAGCTCCATTTGGGGAAGGCATCAGAGGATCTGCTCCTCCAGGCACCAGCCTGCATCCCAAAAGCACAGCAGCATTTCCAGACCTCCCTGCACTGCTGGAGTTCGGCTGATGTTTGTTCAGGAAGGGGCAGAGGGAAAGGGACAGGCCCCATCCCTTGGGAATGCAGCCAGAGGAGAGCAAACAAATCCCCATTTCCAGCGTGGATGCAAGGGGACAGGGAAAGAAAGGAGAAACCCATCGTGATGGTGTTCATTTTAACTGTTCAGCCACTTGTGGGCTGATGTCATTAGAGGAAATAAATAGGTAAGAGGCACTCGAATGGTGTGTGCAGGAGGAGATGGGAACGGAGACAAAACAAGGGCTGGGAGGCAGAAGAAGCACCGTGGCTTCCAGGAGGATGGAGGAGCTGGAGCAACGCTGCCTTCCCGAGTTCCTGCTTCCCAGGGCTCCACGAAGTTGGCAGCAATCCCTGGAAAAGTCCCTGCGAGGGTGAAGCCCCTGCCCAGCCTGTGCCGCGGAGCGGTGACACCCCGGTCCCCGCGGGGTGCTGGGGCAGGGAGGGAGAGCTGCGGGATGGATCCTGCGGCTTCCAGAGCATCCCTGACTGCCGGGGCTCGCTGCCAGCGCTGTCCCCGGCCGCTGATGGACGAGGGGAGCTGACACACGCGGCACCGTCCCCGCCGCTCGATGCCTCCTGGAGCGCGGCCATTTATACCCCGTGATGGATGCGGCGATCAAGGGGAGCGGCCGCGGCTCCTGCCACCCCCTCCGAGCGCCGGGAAAGGGTGTAAATTTGGCAGAACAGCTTCACTAAGCTCTGCTTGTTTATTATCCGGGCTCGGCTGCATCCCCAGCTCGGCCCCGTGCTGGGGAGAGGCGGCTGGGGATGCTCAGGGAGCTCCTCGCCGGGAGCAGGGCTGGGCAGCAAAGCCCGGCAGCAAAGCCCGGCTCTCCGAGCACTCCTGGCCTCCCGCGGGGATTTTGGGGGTCTCCTGTCACCCTGAGCGGGCGGAACCCCCACCCCGTGCCATCCCTGCAGGTGCCATCCCGTCTGGCAGGGATTCCCTGCGGCCCCCGCTGGTGGAGTCGGGGCTTGGTGTCACCTCCTGATGGCACTGCCAGGTGTGGGACACTCCCCAAAACACCCAAATCCCCATCCTGCCACGCACAGCTGCCTCGGCAGGACCCGACACGGATCCATCCCCGATTTCCCACGGAGAAATGAAGGGATTTCTGCTCTCGAGCTGCGAGACAATCGCAGAAATGGCTTTGCTTTGCCAGGCACCCGCTTTCATCTCCCTTCCCACCGTGCATCACCTGCACCCCGGCGCGCCGCATCCCGCGTTAATCCCGGGACACCGGAGCGGCTGCGAGGCTCCTCCAGCACCTCCCAGCCCCAGCCTGGGCTCCCGGCCTGAATATTCATGAGGCAAAGGGCTGCAGCAAAAGGCACGCACGGCCAGCCGGGCTGGGCCGGGAGATATTCCAAGAGAAAAGGGGAACCAGGAGGAATTGCAGCGCCCGGGGGGTCAGAGGGCGGGCGGACCGAGAGGCAGCACCTGGCCGGTGCCGAGGGGTGGCGGAGGGGACCGGCCCCATCTGCCCGTGTCCCTCTGTCCCTCCTGCCGGCGCTCCTGACACGCTGCAGAGCTATCGATGCCATTTGCCTCTGGCCCGGAGGCGTTTCGGTGATGGAAGATGCCCTCGGTAGCGCGAGGGGAAGCGGCAAATGTTCAGAGATAAAGAAATATATTTGTAAAAAAAAAAAAAACGGATAAAAAGCAGGCGTTCAGGAGGTGGATCCTGCAGCGGCCGGGGCGGGGGAAGGGTGAGGCACAGGTTGCTTTAGGAAATGAGCACCTGGAAGGAAAACACCGGCAGCAGAGGAGCCTCAGCCAGAGAGAGGAGCTGCTCCCCTGGGTGGCCCTGGTGGCTGTCACCACCTCCTCCCTCCTGCCAGACAAAGGGGGAGATGGCTCTTCCTCCTCTGGAGATGTCACAGGCCACCAGGAGGTCACAGCTTCAGTGCCCCAGGGATGGCCCGGGCAGCCAGAGGTGCTGCCAGTCCCTGTCCCCAGAGCAGCTCCCGGCTCTGGGCTTGGCTCAAAGCAGGGCTGGGACCTCTCATCTGTGCCAGGAGCTCTGCAGATCTGGGGCTCAGCAGCCATGGAATGGTTTGGGCTGGAAGGGATTCCCAAGCTCATCCCATTCTATGGGCAGGGACACCTCCCACTGTCCCAGGCTGCTCCAAGCCTGTCCAGCCTGGCCTTGGGCACTGCCAGGGATCCAGGGGCAGCCACAGCTTCTCTGGGCACCCTGTGCCAGGGCCTCACAGCCTCCCAGGGAACAATTCCTGCCCAGTATCCCACCTAACCCTGTCCTCTGCCAATTTAAGGCCATTCCCCCTTGTCCTGTCACTCCAGGCCTTCATTACCAGTTCCTCTCCAGGTTTCTCCTGCAAAGCAGGGTGACAGCACCATCCCTCAGCCACCCAGGGCCCTTCCCAGGGATCAGCTTTTCCCAAGGCCACCACAGCCAGAAGCTCCCCTTGCCAATGGCAGGAGGTTTGTGACAAAAACAAAGGCCCTGACCTTCCCAGCTCCCTGCACAGGTATTTTCCCAGTGGGAAAACCCTCTCCACACTCAGCCAGGTGCTGCAGGCTCCAGCTGAGGAGCAAACACAGCTTTCCACCCTTTCAGGCAGGGAAAAGGTGCCAGGGAGGTGACAAGGGCTGCCTCTCCCTGTCCTTGTCCCCAGCCTTTCCCACAGAGGGATGCACCAGTCCTGGGTGGGGATTTCAAACATGGAACTGGAAAGCCGAGAGGAAATAAAGAGATGTTACCAGGAGTGCTGGAGTGGCTGCTGTGCCACTCCTGCTGGAACATTAATATTTGCCAAAAATAATTTGTCTTTAATCAGACACAGCCATATATTCAGTTTTATGTCCGTTCTGGATCAGTCTTTATTACCTTGGGCCACCTCAGCTCCTTAATGATCTGCCAGGGATTGGCATCTGGGAGGAAGCAGGAGCTGGGCAGGAGCTGGGGCAGGAGCTGGGGCAGGAGCTGGGGCAGGAGCTGGGGCAGGGGCTGGGCAGGAGCTGGGGCAGGAGCTGGGCAGGAGCTGGGCAGGGGCTGGGCAGGAGCTGGGCAGGGGCTGGGCAGGGGCTGGGGCAGGAGCTGGGCAGGGACTGGGGCAGGTGGCACCCAGGGAAGTGTCCCCAGGGCCTGTGTGTGCAGGGTGAGCCCCAAGAACAAAGTGCTGCTGGACACAACAACAGCAACAAAAAGCAGTTTTGCATTCCTGTGAAGTGGCTCAAAGCATGGATGTGGATCCAGTGGAGGTTGAATTTAATTCACTTCTGATCTGAAACAAAACCTGCTTTTTCCTCCTGGCCCCACTCAGAAATCCCACGTTCAGCCCATGGATCTGCAGGACGCCTTCCAGGCAAGGACAAGCCCATTCCTGCCCTGGCTCTGTACTTCCAGCTCGTGCCAATTAACGAGGTGTCACCAACAGAGCCACAGTGGGGCTGAGCCAGCCCTGCCCCTCCTGCCCCTCCCGCCGAGCCTGCTCAGCCCATCTCCCCAAACAGGGCTGCCAAATCCCAGGGGATGGGCTGGAGGAGAAAACCCAGTCCCCAAACCCTCAGTGCCACCCTCTGGCTCTGCTGCCCAGGCTTCCTCCCTGGAGAGAGGAGCTGAGCAAAGCACTTTAATGCAAACGCTGCTCCAGGACAGCCCTGCTCTGGCCCTGGAACAGGCAGAGACCTTGCCCTGGGAGTTCCTGCTCCAAACCCATTTCCAAGGCAGAGCTGAGGAGGGTTTTGTGGGTTTTGTGCTCCGGTGTGACCCCTGAGCTGGCCTGGCTCTGCAGCCACACAGGAGCAGGATTTTGGGCTGGCAGGGCTGGCTGGGTGGTTTGGGGAGCAGCCCCTGCCCAGACAAGAGCTGAGCTGCTCCCTGAGAGAAGAGCTCACACCACCCCAAACACAACACCTGTCAATAAACCCCAGTGCAACCCCAGAACTGGCTGGAGGCACCACAGATCTAAATCAGGGATTTAGTGTCAGGGAGGGACCCCCCAAAACCACCCCCATGCATCCAGGAGCCTCTTGCAGCCCCCAAGCCCAGCCCTGTGCGTCCCTCACCCACAACCCCTGCACATGCAGTACCTGCATCACCCAAGGCTTCTCCTCCCACCCAGCTCATCCTGCAGACCCTCAGATCCATCTGAGAGCATCAGAAATGGGGCTTCTACAGCAAAGAAAGCAAAGCAAGGCCAGGCTGGATGGGTTTGGAGTCCCCTGCTCTGGTGGAAGGTGTCCAACCTCAGGGGCTGGGGTGGGATGAGCTCCAGGGCCCCTCCCAACACAAACCATTCCATGATTTTAAGATTCCTCAGTTGAATTCCTTCCCCAGACACACAGTTGAAGGTACAGGGTGGTCACAGCCACGAAACAAAACTCAGAATATTCACGGCCAAGGCTCCTGCCTAAAGCAGCCAGGAAGGGTTTGTGGAATCCATTCACATAATTAATACATATGAGAACATTGCAATTCCCCTCTCTGCTGGTCCACAAACAGAAAGAAGCTAAATTCATTAGATTAATATTTGTTGAGACTTATTAGTTTAGCTCTAATTTCATGATCAGATGGCATTTTGGGGGAGCTGAACAGCAAGCTCTAAAGACTCACTGGATCTAAACCAATGGAGTTCAAGAGCAAGGAATCTTAAAATTTTCCAGGAAAGAGCCTGTGCCCATTTTCTGGTTTGCTTCTACCACCGTTCTCCCACCAGCTGGGGAATCAGGCACTTCTGTTCCTGTCTCAGCCTCAGCCCATGACTTGGGCTTGTTGATGTTAAAGCAAATAAACAGCTGCTCAAAGCCTCCCAAAACAGGGTGGCCTACTGGCTCTG
This sequence comes from Petroica traversi, assembly GCA_025920805.1. NCBI lineage: Eukaryota > Metazoa > Chordata > Aves > Passeriformes > Petroicidae > Petroica > Petroica traversi. The sequence goes on from JAHLSL010000041.1 coordinate 2,484,724, forward strand.
ATGGTGCCACCACCCATGAGACCTCAGAAGAATGTCCAGGTGCCACTAAATCATCTCCTAACTGACCGGGGTGACAGCGCCTGGGCTGGCTGGGGTGGCGTCCTCACCAGCAGGGTGACCCCAGCCCTTGGTGCTGCAGCCAGGAGAGACCTTGGCCTGAGATGAGGCTGCCCAGGGTTCATCAGCCCACAAACCCAGCAGCTCTGCCTTGGGATGGCAGGGCCATGAACCAGGGTCTGACCCTGGCCCCACACGTGGAGTCCTCCAAGGCCCTCAGAGATGTATTTCATTATTTGTGCAGCAAAAAGGGCTTCACTGTGTTCACCAGGGCGCTGGAAGGCTCAGGGGGTGGTTGTCCAGCAGAATTCCTGCCCTCAAGCAGCTCTGGATGCTGGAGGTGGTGGGGAAAACCTGGACCCATCCCCCGAGGCAGCCCGGGGAAGGGCACTCCCCTGGGAGGGGACACCACGCTGCATCCCCTGCAGCTGCAGGAAACTTTCGGGGAGGCAGAATTGGTTCTGGAGTGCCATCATCTCAATCAGGGCACTGAAAAAGCCAAAGCTCTCAGCCAGCACAAGCCACAGCAGAGTTTTGGTGGCTTTGGGGACAAACCAAAGCTTAGGTGACAGTGCCCAGATGCCAGGTCCAGATGCCAGCTCCATTCCCAGTGCTCAGAGACACCATCCCCTGCCTTGGGCAGGGTCCATCCCAAGAGTCACAGCCCGGCAGGACAGTGTCCATCCCAGGGGTCACAGCCAGGCAGGACAGGGTCCATCCCAAGGGTCACAGCAGGACAGGGCAGGGTCCATCCCAAGGGTCACAGCCAGGCAGGACAGTGTCCATCCCAAGGGTCACAGCCAGGCAGGGCAGGGTCCATCCCAAGGGTCACAGCCAGGCAGGACAGTGTCCATCCCAAGGGTCACAGCCAGGCAGGGCAGGGTCCATCCCAAAGGTCACAGCCAGGCAGGACGGGGTCCATCCCCGGGGTGACCCCGGGTCCCCGCGCTGGCAGCTGCCGGGGGGTGACCCCCGCGGGTCCCCGCGCTGACAAAAGGCCTATCTTCTCTCCGCCTAAATGATTTAAATTCTAATCAAACATCATTTATAGCACATCTCGGAGCCGTCTCCCGGGAGCCGGTCCCACGTGAGCCGTTGCCAGGGCAACCGGGGGGTCTCATTTCAGAAATGTCAGATTGCATTATTGTCTTCACACTTCTCTGATAACCCGGTGTCTCTCCCTCTCCTGCCGCCACCCCCACCCTCCTCCCTGCCCCGCTCCCCGGAGGAAATCACCGGCTCCGCTTCCTTCCCTGCCCTCCCAAGGCAGGGTCCCTGCTGCCTGCCCGGTGTCCCGGGGTTTGGGATGGAAGAGCAGGGCCGGGTTTGTGCTGCCCCTGCAGGGATGAAGGTGATGCTCTCACCACCCCGCTGCATTCCCGGCCGCGCAGGGGCTGGAGCTGCTCGGGGCTGCTTGCTGGCTCCTAAAAAATTAATGGGAGAAGGGTGGACAGAGCTCAGAGCAAGATTTTGGGCTGCCCAGGTGAGCCCCTGCAGCTTTCACAGGGCATCTCCCAAGCTGGGTGTCCTGCAGGACCCAGCCCTGAGGGGACACAGCTCCAGGGCTTCCCCTGTGCCCCATGGCCCAGCCAGGGCAGGGACTGACCCCACGGGCACCTCTGCATCCCTTCTGCTCCTCTGCTCCCTCGTTTTCCCTTTTTTCGTTCTTGGGGAAGGTGTCCCTGTCCATGGTGGGGGTGTGGAACCACCTGGTCCTGAAGGTCCCTTCCAAAACATAAACTCCAGCTTCTCCTCATGCCCACATCTTCTGGAGCCACCACCAAGCCATGAACGCAGCCAGCTGAGCTGCTCTGGCCCCTCCAGGACTCCAAGGACCCCCAGAACTCCTCATCCCCTGTCCCAAAGGCCAGCCTGGAGCAGGAACCAGAGATGAACCCTCAGTGAGGTCCTGCCCAGCCCTGAGATGTCAAACCCAGCAGAGCCGGGTCTGGCACAGCCGTGGTTCTCACACCCTGCTGGGAATGATATCCTGGGGGAAACACCCCTGGCAAGGGTTTGGCCAGGGACCTGTGATGGTCTTGTGGCCCCGGGGAACACCTGAGGTGTTGTTATGATTGTTCTGCCACAGCTCAGGGGAGCTGGGCACACAAACTGTGCCTGGTGTGCTGCAGGTGGGTTCCTACAGCAGCTGTCCCTGCTCCTCTCCCACAGCATCCCAGCAATCCCTGTTTTTAACCCTGTGTCCTGCTGGAAGGTGACAGGCCAGGGCTGGTGCCATCCCCACAGTCCCCAGGCACTGTCAGGAGCCCACACAAGCTGTCCCACATCCCTCCATCCCTCCATCCATCCATCTGCCTGATAAACCCCTAATGAACCTCCCAACTCTGCCTCTTCCCAAAGAATAAACCAGCCCAGGCCCAGGCGGTTAATATTTAACTGAATAAGGGCCATAAATATGGAAAATGGGACTTTTAATTAAATAAGCAGCTTTTAAAAGGGCCCTTGGGCCGAAGAGGCTTTTGTTTAAATATGATTGATTTGACACGTCCTTTCCCTCCCGCTTCCTGCCGCTCTCTCCCTCTCCTGCTCGGTGCAGGGATGGGAAGCAGGCTGCAGCCTGGTCCTGCTGCAGGACCCTGTGCCCAGCCAGCCTGTGCCCCCAAAACCTGCCCACAGCCCGGGCACCGAGCTCAGGGAGTGTGGGAGCCCTTGGATGGGCACCCAAACAAGGCCAGATCACTGCAGAACTCTGGTTCTAAGCTCTGGATGGGAGCAGAGGGCTCTCCCTGCTGCTGAGCCGGCCCAGCTGGCGGATCCTGGGGATCCCTGGCACCCCCAGGGCAGGATCTGGGCCCCCATCACAGCTCTACTTTTCCCCACGTGGGATGTGCTTGGTCCCCTACAGAGGTGATGGGAGGGAAACTGAGGCAGGGAGCAGATGGGCAGCACAGCCAGGGGAGGGGACTTTGGGGCTGGATTCACCCCCAAAATTCCCTCACACACACACAGACCCTGGGAGCAAACACAGAGCCAAACCAGGCTTTAATAACTTTGCATTCCCTGACATTTGGGCCTTGCCTGCTGGAGCAAGCGGCACTAATGACTTCTTCCTTGGGCAGGCACGGCGGGAGCAGGGGGCTCACAGAGCCAGCCAGGGCCACTGGGATGGCTACAGCCCTGGGGACACCCCGGGGAGCTGTCAGGGTGTGGATGGCCCTGATGCCAGAATGATTTTTGTCTTTTTTTTTCTATACCTTTTACACCGTTCTGTGTACCCACAAGCATTACCATGCACACTTGTAACCCTTCACTCAGTCTGGTGCTCGGTGTTTTGTAAGTGTTCTGCAGGCCCTGGGACTGAACAGCCCAGAGCTGCAGAGCCAGGGACACCAAACATTCCTGCTGTCTCAGGAACCCAAGGGCCCCTAGCAGGACAGATTCTGGAAACTCGAGCTGAGCCCAGCCCAGCCCCAGCATTGGGCTCCCTTGTTGGATCTGGGCTGTGCAAAGTCTAGAACTGGTGTGTGTGACTGACGGGGGTGCATTCGCCACGCTGGCACCTGGGGGACGTGATGCATCCAACAGGATCCTGATTAAAATACTGAGGTAAAGACTCCAAAACCCTCTTAACCATGTCTGGCTTCATTTTCCTAACACCAGGAAAAGGCATCAGCCCTGTCCAGCCCAGCAGTGTCACCCCCTGAGCTGCTGTGTCCCCATGGCCACCAGGAGCTTTGTTTCTCTGTGAGAAACAGGAGTGGGGAAATCATGGGGGCTGAAGGTCAGGAATCATCGGGAACAGATGGGAAAAGGACCCCGGGACAGAGCAGAGCTGCACCCACATGGGCAGGGGAGGACGCAGAGCCCATCCCTGGCTCTGGAAAGGGCACAAAGGATTCCCCAGAATGGAACAACCTCGAGATGAGGGACAAGCACAGAGCAGGAGAAGAGGCAGCCCAGGGAGGGTCACTCTCAGCTGGTTCCTCCCGTGTTTTCCACCCGTGGCTCTCCCAGTCCATCCCCAGGGGTGGCACAGGCCCCGGGCTGCCCTCAGGATTCAGCTGAGAACACACAGTGAATTATCTCCACAAACAACTCGGGGCAAGAAAAATACTCCCTTGGCCCAGTCCTGCTGCTTCTAAGGGATTTCATGAGTGAAGATGTGAAAGTGGTGGGGGGGGGAGGGGGGGAAGGAAAATTTGGAAAAGAGCAGGAAAGGATTCACAGCACTCCTGGGTATCCTCGGGTGTGAAAATGCCCAGCACAAGGTGCCAGGGCCAGACTGTGCTGCTGAGGGCCCACAGGAACATCAGTGAAATCCCCTCAGGCTGGGTGGATCCAGCACCTGAGGCTTCTCCCTGGCTCTGAGCAGCCTGCATGTGCCAGAGCTCAGGGATGTGGCTCAGTGCTGGATCCCCAGAGGTCTCGGGGAGCAGGGAGAGCTGCTGGCACTGCTGGACATTTCCAGGCACCCAGCTCCTAATCCTTCAAACTCCTCACTAAACTCTGTGTATTTCCCCTTTAAAGCACCAAGGCGCTGCCTGGCTGAGTTGGTGATGAGCTGCTCCCCTCCCAGGGCTCCTCTCCTCCAAACCTCCCTCTGCCACTCCGAGTTTTGGGTGCCCATTCCAAGGCACTGCAGTGTCCTCATTTTTCTCCCTCTGAAATCTGGGCACGTCTCAGCCCTGGTGTGCAGCTTCTGAGCAGTGAAACATCCGTGAATCCTGGTGTTCCCTTCGTCCCTGGTGCTCAAACCTCCTCCCAGCCTCTCCCTCGGGGTGCCAGAGCTGCTGGTGGGACAAGGGACATTTTTTGGACAGGGCAGCTCAGGAGATGGAGCCTGGGCACAAACCTGCTCATCTGCTGGACCCAGCTGGGGGTTTTAAGGTTTTCAATACCTGAGCAGCACTGAAATTTGAAGAGCAAATTGTAAACCTAGGCCAGTTTGCATCCAGCTAGAGATGGGAGAAACCCATGAACCATGGGCTGGAAAGGGGTGGCCTGGCTGTCCCTGAGCTGCTGGGTTGATCAAATGAGGTTCTCTGCTGTGGCTGGCAGTGACACTGGAGCTGGGCCCTCGGCAGCACGAGGCCACCACTCTGTGTCTCCTGACCTCCAGGGATGCTGCAGGTGCAGCATTTTTGGGTGCAGAGGGCTCCCAAAATCTCCCACCCCAAACCCTGGGCCAGCCCAGCTGAAGTGCTCAGCCCTGATGGCACCAGTGGCATTTTCATGGATTCATGCTCAAAGAACCTCAGAGAGAAAACCAGCCTGGCCAGAGGCACCACCCAGGGGATCTGATGGCACCAGCAGACCCCAGCACGGGGCTGCTCCTGGGGGCTGGAGGCAAAAGGCAGAGCTCCTTCTGGCAGTGCAGAGATAGAGATTTAGGGTTTTTTTAAAGGAAAAAAAAAGGGGGGGGCCGGGGGGTAAAAAAAGGCCCTGTGTTTGCAGCCAACATGTGTAATCTGTTGCAGCCCTTGTCAGACAAAACAGTTTTGCCGTAAGACAGCGATTCCCAGAGGGGAAAGGGGCGAAGTGAAAATACTTTATCAGCTGCCTACATATGTAAAGCAGTACCCTGGTTGAAAAGCAAAGCCTCTTTCCCTTTGAAAGCTGGGAAGGGAGAGACGGGAGGGGACTGCCTGGGAGCGGGGACAGAAATGACACACGCACAAAGCCCAGCACAGCAAACCCTCCTCAAATGCTCTTATCGCCCCATCGGCCCCAAAAAACTACCTGGCTGTGGAGAAGAAACAAAGCCAAACAAAACCCAGACGTGGCTCAGTTTGGGAAACTTAAAAATACCGTTTTTAATGTACAGAATGCGGTTTTTAATGTACAGGAATTATTTAATTCAGACATTAAGAGCAGGTTCTGTCAGAGTCCCCAGGTCAGCAGGGAAGTGTTCATTGCTCCAGGTTCCTCTTCCCTCAGGTTGGGCTGAGATGAAGGGAATCACTCCCTGCCTGGATTTAAGAAGTGATGCTCAGGAGCTGCCAGCACACAGGGCTTTCCTTCCGCTCTGAATTTAAAGTCTGTATCAAAGGCTGGGAATTCCAGGACCTGGACACACGGCGTAAATCAGCCCTTGGGTTCACAGGACGAGAGGACCCTGCTGGCAACAAGTGGCTCCTCATGGAGGCTTCTCCTGCTCCACCCATCAGCCAGAGACCTGAGAAGGTGGGGAAAAAAATCAATTCCATATGGCAGCTCCCTCAGCAAGACTGAGGGGACATGAGCTGGGCTGGGGACACCCAGCTGGGATGGAGAGCCCAGGAGGGGCTGAGATCCCGGGCACTCCCATGGATCCGAAGGCACAGAGGCAGGAGGGAGATAAGCAGTGGGATGGGGGGAGGAGGGGAGCAAAGAAAGGAGGGAGCAGGAGAAGGGCGGGGGGAGAGGGAAGGAGCCCGCGCGTGCCCATCTGGGCGATGCATCACATTGAAATTGTCCCGCATTAAAAATTCACCAGCCAGTGAATTTTCAAGGGATTTGTAGTAATTAGATGACAAAATGCTGGCAAATCTCAGGCTTGCCAAAGATGTTACTCAGGGGTCAAAGACTCGACACTTTTGGCTGGGTAATTTGTAAGTGTCAATCACACTCAGCCATCAGAGGGAAAGGAGAGATCCAACGGCTGAATCCTAACGAAGTCCAAGGCTGCTGCCTGCTGTGGCTCCCTCCTGCTGCCACCCGGGCCTGCAGACCCCCAGCTGAAACCACACCGGCCTGATTTGCTTTCTCATTTCTTAAATCCAAATAAGAAACTTCCCAGGTGTCCTGGTTTAGGGCAAATATGTAGGAGGAAACCTCTGGAGGGTCTCCTCTAGGAAGAGCCGATTCCAATCGCCCCTCCCCCTACCGGTCCGGGAAGAATTTCCTTAGAGAAAAGTGGAAAAAACTATTTATTTAACACATAGAATATTTACAAGTATAGGGAAAAATTGGATAATATGAAAACAATGAAACCTCTCCTTCCTCTGAAGAGATGGTAGATTCAGAGTCCGTCTGAGTCCGATTCAGTTCTCCAGTGGGGGGACGATTGCCGGGCCCGGCTGTAGCAGTCGGCGAGGGTGGGGGAGGGGCCCCCCGGGGTTTCCCTGGTGTCCTGGGCTCACGCGATGCCAGCCCCACAGAATCCCGAGGAAGGAAAGAAGCCCCAGGGTCCGGGGTGGAGGGGAACCCGGCCGCGTGCAGACCCCGCTCTCTTGACCTTGGTTCGTAGTAATCTGCGGGACGGGGGGCGATGATCCCGGGGAGCTGCGAGTTCCGGCCGCGCTGGAGCCACGCGCTCCCTCCTCTGCCCTTCTCTTCCTGCTTCCTGCTGCCGCTCCGCCTCTTCCTCCACCTTCACTCCCACCGTCCTCCTTAGACCAACCCAAAGCTGCAGAACTTAATGTCCAGCACAAGCCAGGGGACGATTGGGGATACAAACAGGCCACATGGCTAACCCAGGACACCAGGGTTTGTTTTTCTGGCGGGAGGAGCTCCTGCTGTGCTCTGCAGCTGCCTGGGGTGCTGTGCCTGTCCTGTTTATCTGGGGGGGCAGAAGGGGCTGGGATCCCCCCGGGGTGATGCCTCTGTAGCCCTGCACCCATTCCTTCTCCCACGTGGCTGGAACTGCTTCTGGGACAGCCCAGCCTTGCTGCCTCCTGGGGCTGGCACACTGGGCTGAGCTCGGCTGAAAATGGAATTAAAGCAGCTCCTGCTGCAATCTGCCTGCTCCTGCCTCCCCATCGGGTGTCACAGAGACTTTGGAGCCACCAGAGCAACCCCATGGCTTGTCCCTGCTTGTGCTGGCTCTGCTGAGAAAGCCAGGTTAATTCAGATCCAGCAGGACACTCCTATCCAGAATCTGGGGGAGAAAAGAAATTCAAAGGTTTTCCACATCATCAGCTTAAAACCAGACCACAAAATGACAAAATGAATGCTTTGCCCAAAACACTAGGAGAGATCCCTGTCCCTGCCAGGTGCAAAGGCTCCAGTGTGGGCTCAGCTTTGCTGAGGCTAAGCTTGAGCCTGGGCTTTGCTGCCCGATTTTAGGGTCAAGGATGGCTCTGAGGGGGGTGGCTGCCTAGCCCCAGATCTCTCCTGGAGACATTTTTGCCTTTTGTGGTCTGGTTCCTAAGCTGAGGAAGTAGAAGAGCAGCTACCAGGGGCTACACTCATCTCCAAAAACATTTGGGGTCACCAAATGTGGGAGAGGCAGGACCCTGCTTTTCTCCATAAAGCTGTCCTTGTTAGCCCTGCTCACGCCCAGTTTTGGGCTGTGAGGGATGATGAAGCTGCAGGGAAGGGATGGGGCCATCAGGGATGGAACCTGAGGAGCTGAGGCATCAAACTGCACCCAGCACACCCAAGGGAAAGCACTGCACATCCCAGACCCACTGCCACTTAAAGCAGCCCAGTCTCAGAGAGAAGGAACTGAAGGAGGTTGGTTTGCTCCATCCCTCAGCGCTGGATTTCCTGAGTGTGGGCTGGGGGAAGGGAGGGAAGGGCAGGAGGGGAATGGCCTCTGCACAGAGCTGCTGTGGTTTAGCTGCATGCAGAGCCATTCCCTGCTGCAGGACAGGGCTGGGAGAGCTGGAGAAGCAGCCAGGCAGTGTGTGATGCTCTCCAGCCACTGTGCTGCCCTGTACAGGGGAGCTGAGGGCACTGGCAAAGGGGCTGGAGGCTCCTCCTCGGTTTCAAAAGTCATTGAGCAGCTGCAAAGCCAGCCTTCCTCCAGCTCCTCATCAGCTGCACTTGCAGCTCCTGCTCCACATGTTTAAATAGCCCAAAACAAGGGCTGAGGTGTGCAGGGGGTCTGGGTTGAGGGGTTTTTCCATGGTTTTATCTTCACTTGATCTAACAGCACCTTCAGGTGCTGCTGGAGGAATTCTGGACTCTTGGGAGCCATTCCCTGCTCTCAGAGGTGTCCATGGATGTTTCTCCCTGTCAGAGCCTGCTGCTGGTGGAGACCCCCAGCCCACCCCACTGCACCTGGACACAGCTCCTCCCACTGCCCCGCTCGCTCCTGCAGGAGAAAACGAACCAGAAAACGCCAAATTTTGGTTGAGTGAACAGGAAGAAAACCTTTTCTCCCTCCATATCACCGTCCTGACACACCACAGCCCTTTTAACCCTCCCTCTCTGTCCCAGCAGCTTTGCTAAACCTTGCTGGGCGTGGTGTCACATGTGGGGACATGGTGACAATGGCCCTGTGCCTCACACTCATCCCCAGCATCCCACCCTAGTCCTGGGGCTGGAACAGAGACACAAACCCAAATATATGGCACCCATGATGGCCTGTGGAGTGCAGGGACTGAGCTCCTGCAGCTCCCAGGGGAGGAGAGACCCTCCCTGCTCCAGGATCCTTCCCCCTCCCTGCTCCAGGATCCTTCCCCCTCCCTGCTCCAGGATCCTTCCCCCCTCCCTGCTCCAGGATCC
>JAHLSL010000041.1:2494183-2543059 GCA_025920805.1 Petroica traversi
CCCCCTCCCTGCTCCAGGATCCTTCCCCCCTCCCTGCTCCAGGATCCTTCCCCCCTCCCTGCTCCAGGATCCTTCCCCCCTCCCTGCTCCAGGATCCTTCCCCCCTCCCTGCTCCAGGATCCTTCCCACCTCCCTGCTCCAGGATCCTTCCCCCTCTCTTCTCAGGATCCTTCCCCCCTCCCATTTCCCGTGCTGGCATCACTTCCCTCCTGTCACCAATTCAGGTCACACCGTGCACACCCCCGACCCTGCTGTGCTCTGCCTCCCTCCCCAGCTCCAGTTTGGGGTGAAAGCCTCCCTGATTAGCCAATTTGGATCCCTATTTACTGTGAATTACCGAGCCTGATTATTATTCATGGCTGGCGAAGGCTGAGATCTCCAGCCCTGCCATGCGATTTCCCTTCCTCTCCACTGCTCACATTTAGGGAGAACAGGAGTGCCTCAGCCAGGGAAGCTGCACACTGCCTCCTCCTCCTCCTGCTCCCTTTCCTGCTGAGGAAGGCGCTGCTGGATGCTGGGATGTGCTCGTGCTGTCACCCAGGGTCAAGTCCAGATGTGGAATAAGGGTCCCTTCCAAGTCAGCTTCTTCTGGGATTCTGTGATTAAGGAGAAGCTCCCCAGATCTCCCAGCCAGCACCCAAGTCAGCCCTCTCAATCTGCATTGCAAATTCTTCCTGAAGTGCAACCAGACCCTCCCTCTGGAGATCCCAGAGCTCCTGGAGTCGGCAGCAGGCAGGACATGGGGGATGCAAGATCCTCCTGCAGCCCTGGCAAAGGGGGTGTGAATGGAATTTATGGGGCTTGCTTGACCCTTAAGTGCTTCCCAGACCTCATTCCATGGGACACACTTGGGAGGAAGACCAGGCAAGAAGGGATTAAAGGGATGAGAAGAGCTGGAATTCCTGAATTGTGGGCATGAAGGAAACCACCAAGAGCTCACAGATTCTACCTGCCTGTCCCTGCCAGCTCTCCTTCCTCCTCCCACGGGACCGTGAGGAAGAACCAGGAGTTTTCCAAAGGGAATGGCTCACTTTGGGCACTCAGGGCTCAGCAGAGGGGCTGGCAGTGCCCAGCACACCCCGGCTCCCTGGAGATCCCCTGTGCCTTGCCTTGCTCTGCCGGCTCTCCCTGTAAGGAGATAAAAACCCACACAGGCCTCTGGCAACAGGCAGCAATGAGGGAGAGCTGCTGCTACATTAAAACCCCTTAACCCTCTCATTCAGTAAAAAAGCTGCATTTGAATAATATCCTAATCCAATTGCAGAGCTGGCCCTGGGGAGGGGGATCTGGAGGAGCCTGGGGAGCAGCTGCAGCAGCTCCGGCTCTTGTCCAGCTCGCTGAGGTCTCACCCTGGATGAAGCTGTCACAGCCTGACACAAACTCACTGGTCAAGGCAGGGGCTCCAACCTGGGCTCTGCAGAGCCCCAGGGACCCTGCACGGAATCCCAGCAGCCAGACCTGAGCGTGGAGCACTGGTTTGAGCTCTCTGGTGGGCAGAGCAGGAGCTGGGCCCAGCCCAGAGACCCAGAGCCCACCTGGGGTGGCCGTGCCCAGCTCTCTGCAGAGCCAGGGCTGAGGGATGACTCTGCCTTGCAGCTGCCACCAGCACAGCCACCCCAAAAAGGGACCCAGGTGAGCAGCACACCCTCCCTGAGCCCAGCTCTGCCCAGGGAGCACAGGGCAGCTCAGGAGTGACAGGCACACACAGTGACACCGAGCCTGGGGTGTCAAGAGCAGCAAAACGAGGGGGACAGGGCTGCAGCTCATCCCAGCCCAGTCACAACCATCACTTGGTACAGACAAAACCTTCCTGAATAATAGAAAGGAAACTCATTTCCCCTCCCAAAGCAAACAGGAGCACTGCAGCAGCACTGCTGAAGGTAAGGACCAGGGGGAGGCTGGTCCCTGCTTTAGCTCCGTGGCCAGGTAAGAGTTTGCATTATTTTATCATTAGGATTGCTTCAGATTGGGGGGGAAAAAACCAAACCAGGCAGTGGGGAGTGCTGAATTTCTGCAGACCTACTTCAGTGATCGTTTTAATTCAGGGTAATTAGCAGGCGTATGCTCGTTCTCAGAACATTCCTGCTGCAATTTTAGGGGTGCAACGTGTGGGATTCTCGATACCTAACCAAGAAGTGGAGCAGGAATTAACTCCAACTGTTCTCCAGAGCTGTGATCAGCACTTCCATAATTAATGTCCAGGCACATATATATCTGTATACACATACACAGCCCCCCCCCGCTCACATCAAACAGATTTCCTTGATACCAAATTGCCTGAAAAATTAACCAATGTCAAACTGCTCCACAAGATAAGTATCATTAAGGGAAAAAGAAAATCTTCATTATGTTTGAAGGTACAGGAGAAAGAAAAAACCCCTCATGAATGTTTTGCAGCCTGTTCCCAGCCCAGGAAATAACGTGTTTTAAAACATATCAAAGGGTTAAATTAATTTTCATTAAAATTTAAATTTGAGAAGGCTCCCTCTCTTCTTTCCTCCCTCCTCCCCCTTTGAACGTTTGACTGGCAACCATTTCATATTTCAATCTCGGCAGAACAAATTGAATTAGATGTTGAAACCAAACTCTGCTCTGTTCTCTAAAGCCTACATGCTCTGCTTGTGCTAATCCTTTTCGTCGCCGCTGCAGACCTCAGAGACACTCAGCAAGAAACCTGCCCTGCCACAAAAGACAATGAAGGGAAAGAGGGAAAAAAAAAACCAGGAAAAAAACCCCCACAGGAAAATCCAAGCCCAACCTGCAACGCTGCAGAGCTTTGCTGAAATTGAGTGCTGGGTGATTTCTCCTGGAGGGGACCCTGCCCTGCTTCTCTGTCCCCTGTGCTGGACATGGGCTGGTCCTTCCCAGCCATGATGGGAAAACATCCCTGCTAAATTGAGATTTCATTTAGCTAAGGCTGAAGTTTCCCTGCAGAACTGTGCCAGTGGTGGGGCGGTGGAGAAGGCAGTGGGGAACAGGGACAGGAATGCCACTCATCTATGCCGAACAAAAAAAGGGAATAAAGCTTGTCACCACTTCAGGTGACACTGCCACCCTCTCTGACAGAGCTGCTTCCACACCTGTGCCTCAGTTTCCCCACCTGCTGTACAGGATGAGGCTTTCACACCACAGCCCTGAGACATCCCAAAGGGGTATCCCTGAATTTTGGTCTGAGCCCTGAGCCAGCCTTGCAGGTCCTGGCAGGGGTGGCAGGAGTGACTGCTGTTGTGTTTGGGAAGCCTCAGCAGGGCTCTGGAGCTGCAGCACAGTTTGGGGGACAGCAAGGAGTGTCACAGCTCTGTCCCTGAGCAGGAGCTCAGCCTGGCACTGCAGCCTCAGTGCCGAGCCCTGTGTGTGGAATTTTGCAGAAAAGCTGCGATGGGACAGTCTGGGAGCACAGGGCTGGGCTCTGAGCAGCAGCTGTGTCCTGTCCCTCCTGGGCTCCCCCAGCCCTGCCCAGCTCCACCCTCGGGCCAGCTGCTGGACAAGGTGTTCACAGCACCCACCTGGAGCCATCCCCAAAGCAGAGCTGCTCCCAAGGGACAGGTGCTCTCCCAAAGCCCTGGCACTCCCTGCAGTGGCCCTGCAGGGACAGGCTGTTTGACCCAGCTCAGATGCTGAACGGGGCTCCTGTCACACACCCAGGGTTTCCACTGAGGCCACAAACACACACAAAGGACTTGAACCCAATTCTTGAAACAACCCAGGGTGAGCTCAGGGGTCTCAAAAATACAAGAGGGGCTGACAGGATGGCAGGGTTTGACCTCAGGTGCCATTTCATCCTGGATTTCTCCTGCCATCCTGTATTTTCCAGCCTTGAGATGCCACCCCAAGACACAGCAAGGATGAGTGATGGCAGCCAGGACTCCCAGACCTCAGCGTGTGGTGCTTTTGGAGGGAGAGGACCCGTGGAGTTTTTGGTGCTGGCAGGCTAAAGGCCTTTGCCAAACTAACTGTGACAGGGTAGCAGCTGCAGGGCGGTGTCCAAACAGGACTTTGATTTTTTTGGCAGCCCATCTGTTCTCCCCCAGCCCCAGGGAGGGACAATTCACCCCCTGACAGGGACTGTGCTGATCCCTGTGGGGATGCCAACACCAGGGGAGCACCCAGAGCTCACCCAGGGCATGCACTCACTTCAACATGGGCCCAACCCAAGCCCAAATCCGGGCTGTAACCCCTGGGACCCCGGCCATGAGCTGTGGGGTGATGGGGGACACACAAAGGGTGGGACCCCTGCTTGGAGCCTTTGGAATTCCACCTTCTCCTGCCCCTGGCAACAAGCCAGAACATTGTGACCTCCAGGCCAGCTGTGCCCACCCCAGCCCCACTGCCCCAGTACCCACCTCAGCAGCCCCCAGGCAGCTGTCACATGTCCTCATCTTTGTTATTCTCCTCCTCTTCCAGGTGCTCCATGATTTCATTCAAAACCTCTGATCGTTTCTTCTTCTTCGGGGAGTCTGTCCAGGCCCGGGTGGGAGTGAGGGGGGAAGGAGAAAAGCAAAAATTACAACCTGGACCCACACACAGCCTGGGAGGGCTGAGGGGCTGGAGGTAGCAGGATACCCTTCCTGGTGAAGGTCATCAACTATCATCTACTTCTCTTCCCCATTCAGGTCCTGGCAGGAGCTGGGGTTCAGTTTCTCCCCCCTGGGCTTTAGCTCACAGGCGGGGAGCAAACAGCACCCAAAAAGGTGATGGTGATGCCAACCCCTCCTGCCGACCCCAATTCACCGTGGAATTCACAGTTCCCCTGTGGAATAGTGGCTGCAAGACTAACCAGGGCTTCATCAGGCTCTTGGCAGGACACCTTCACTGAGACCACCCCACCCCAGTGCACACCCCTCACCTGGCTGGGATGGTGTCCCTGCTCTGCCCCACACCACAGCCCTGGCCTGGGGCTCCCCAGCTCCCGTGGGACACAGCACCCTGCACACATCCCTCCCAGTGGGGGAGCCCTGGGGGGGCTGCCAGCGCCTGAGGGAGCACCCCAAGCCCGCAGCACTGAGGTGACAAAGCCATTTGGTCACTGATGTGAGGCTGACACCCTCCTTTATGCTGGGCAAGCAGTGCCCTCTCGGCAGGAGCCGTGGCACAGCCCCCTCTCCCCCCCTCGCTCGCAGCACATGGAGAACAGCTGTTTAAATCCTGCTTTCAGACATCAAAAGCCTCGCTGGGTTTCTCAAACAAACAAACATACCATAGGACTAAAGAAAAGGTGTAAAATAAATAAATGGAACAAGCTGTGCATTTTCTTTTAGTATTACAGCTGCTGCGGGAGATAAACAACAAGTAAATGTCACAAAACATCAATACAGAAGAAATTAACCTGACAAAAGCTCACATCCCCCCCCCTCCGCCTCCCCCCAACTCCCAACAATTTTGCATTTCTGGAGTTCCCATCTAATGATTTTATTTTTCAATTAATTCCTTGACAGAGAGCCAGAACCTGCCTCCCTTCTCCCTGGGGGCTGTGGGGACAGGCAGGGGGACCAGGGTGCTGATGGACCCTGCTGCCCTCCCAGCACCCACCCCACCCAGCTCAGGGGAGCTGAGGGGGCCACGAGGTGCCACCCCACGACCCTCCAGCAGTTCTTCCTGGTTCAATCACCCAAAAGCACAAGGGATAACCCTGGAGGAAGGTGCCAGCTCAGCAGTTCTCTCTCTCCTGTACTCTGCTCCAAGCTCTCCTGCTTTGGAATGCCATCGAACGTGGTCTCACCTCCCAAATCCACTGCAGGAAGCGTGTCCTGTACCTGCCACCCCTTCCCAACCAAACCCTGGCAGGCCCCACATGGCGATCCTGCAATGCTGAGGAAAAGCTGGATATGGGATATGGGATGTTGGGTGCACAGGGAGCATCCCTAGGCAGAGCAGGACCTGCCATGGCACAGGCAGGGAAATTCCCCACATTGACCAGCTCAGCCACGGGGAGCACCAGGAGCATCCCCCTCTTATCGAACAAGGGGGAAATAAAAACCCAGGAGGGTGGGGAAGCGAATTGCTTGGACTTCCTTCCGTTCTGCTGCTCCAAGCTGGTTAAGGTTTGCCCGCTAACGATCCCATTTGCTTCCTTTAAACAATGGCAAAGCCGGCGGGGGTGGGCCGGGAGGGGGATTACCACGGGATTAGAACGTGGCACGGTTGCGGATGCCACGCTAATCCTGCAGGGTTTTACTCTCCGGCTCCGGCATGTGTTTGCATTAGTTACAGATGCTCTCAGAAAAAAAAAAATTAAAAAAAAAAGAAAAAAGAAAAAAAAAGAAATAGAAAAGGAGAAAGGAGAAAAAAGGGAGCCCGGCAGCTTGGGGGTGAGGGAAGAGGAAAGTGGGGGGTCTGTGGCCAAAGGAGGCAAAGGTGATGGAGGTGATGGAGCAAAGTGGGACAGGTGATGGTGGCAGGAAGACTTTCCCACCCTGCCAGCAGGATCAGGCCCGCGCCTTCCCTGGCAAAGCCCCTGCTCCCAAAACAACTGTAAATAACCAGGTTTGAGCCACAGCGGGGCTCGCCTGCTTTACCCCCACCCACAGCCCCTCAGAGCCGAACCCCCTCCTCACACACCTCCCTCCCTCACCCTCCCCATCAAACCCCCCTTCCCCTCCCGGCGTGGCGAAATTCCCCATCTGTCAATTTAATGCAGTGATCGATGGAAGGAGCAGGAGAGGCGGCCCGGCACAGCTGGCCTCCCCCGTCAGGCCTGGCGGGGAGCGGCGGCCGCCTGAGCCGGGCCCTGCCGAGCGCAGCAACACAAGTCGATGGTAATTTAGTGGGATTGGGAGGCAGCGCCTTCCCCGCACGGCCCTGAGCTCCCGGGAGAGAGCAGAGCGTGCCGAGGGCATGGGCAGAGCCTGCCAGCCTTCCCCCAGCTCGCTGCTCCTCCAGGATGGAGCTGGGCAGGAGAGGGGGGCTCGCAGAGCTCGGGGAGCTGAGGTGCTGTGATTTGGGGTGCACAAGTGCAGGGGGGAGCCTGGAGAGCTCCTCCTGCACAGGGCACAGTCCCACGGCTGCCCCTCGCCCCAGGGCTGCCAAATTCAGCTGCTGGGGCTGATCCCTTTGGTTCTTTTTACCCTTCAGGTACATTTAGGGCAGACGAAGCCCCAGGACGATGGGTCACAGGTTTTCATACTTTTATAAGTTTGGTCCGTTTGCATATCGGGGGTTAATCTTCCAATTACAGCTTCAGGTAATGAAGTAATTTACCTCAAGTTTGCTCCCCCCAGTCAACTTTTGTTTACATTTTTTTAGAGCCTGAGACAGTCAGGTGCCCTTGATTGCCAGGCCTGGAGAGGAATTTGTCTTACCAAAATGGGAAAGCAGTAGCTGACACTGGATATGGAGCTTAGAGTTCTACACTAAAGAACTGCAGAATTACAAACGTATGAAAGATAAAAAAGCACCAAGGCACCAAGAGAGCCAGAACAGCCACCATGCTGTATTCAAGAGGATCCTTCTTTTCCAAAGCCAGGATTCCCTGCCCAAGCCAGGGCCAAAATGCTGCTGCTGGCAGGGTTTGTCACCTGTCCCTGCTCTGCTGTGGCATTTGCCACATCCCTGCTCCAGGTGATGGGCTGCACTAGAGCCTCCAGGGACAGCTGCTGGCCAGCCTTTCCCTGGCTTCTCCTTCCCACATTAGGAGTCCCTAGGTTTATCCACAGCAGCCTCAAAGCCTCGCCTGCCCCTGGCCAAGCCCTCAGGCTCTCCACCCAACTTGTAGCAGCAGGTCCCACAAATTAAAAGTGGAGTGCAAACAAAACTCAAAGTGGCTTTTTTTTTTTTCTAATGTAAGAGCCTTCTGAGCCAGGATGAAGGGCAGATACTCTCAGAAATGAGCAAAAAGCCTTAAACCTCTCCCAGACTGTCCTGGGAGCCAGCGTGGAGTGCAGGGCTGGGGTCCCAGGCCTCAGAGCTGGGCTGTGGCTTCACTCCTGCCAGAATGACTGAAACCACCTGTGGCAGTCACTGACCACTCCTGGGCTCCTCACTTTCTCCCAGAACATTACAAAGCCTCAGAACAAGCCATAAAGAATGACCTGAAAACTACACAAAATGGGAAGGAAGCCTATTCCATTTTATTGCATCTATTTGACCTATTGAAAAGACGGCTCAGAAGTGCCCTGATTGCCGTGACAAACGCCTGCATGCAGGGAAGATTTGGGAGCCCAGACCTCTCCTTCACAAATAACAGCAGAGACCTGGAACTGGAAGCCCAATCTCTCTAAATGGTCTCTAGAAATAAGGAGTGTAATTGTGGCAGAGAGCAGTCAGTGGCAGGACACGTCTGCCACAGCCCAGGTCAGGACTTTGAAATGCTAAGACAAAGATGATGGGCTGACATTACAGCTGAGGGCACCAGAGGGCTTGGTCTTGATTGTTTCCTGAGGCTTGAAGACCTGAAATTCTCTTTTCTTTCCCATTTCCAGCTCAGGATGGGGATCTGGCCCCTGCAGCCTGCAAAGTTGTGGGAAGATCCTCACAATTCACTCACTCTGTGCTGGGAGAGCAGAACTCATGGGACACTCACAAACAGCACAGGGATGTCTGAGCTGCTGCTGTGCCTTGTGGGGAGAGGAGGAGAGTTGGGGAAATGGGCATCAGTAGGAAAAAGCCTGGTTTCTGCTCTGTACCACCAGTGAAAAGAGATGCATGGCCCCAGGCTGGCTGTTGGGAGCTGTGTGTGCTCTGCATCCTCTCCATCCCTGCTCCACGTGGGGAAACCAGCCCCCAGCCACGCCAGGGAGGAGAGCTGAGGGAGCATCCCCTTCCAGGGGGCTGCAGAGTGCTGGCAGCCTTTGTTCCCCTCTTTATCCCTTTCAAGGGACAGGGTGCGGCTCCCTCCTCACCTCGGGGCACTGAGTAACCCATGGGGCCATGAAATCAGGAGCAGGCACTTCCCAAGGGACTAAAATCCCACCCATGACCCTCCAGCCTGCCAGAGTGGCACAGAGAGGCCGAGACCTGGTCCCAGGCACCAGCCAGATCCCAGTGCCCACAGGTGCCCCAGCCTGGCTTTGTCCTGGAGATCCCTCCTGGCACGTCCCCCTCGGCTGCAGGATCAGCCCCTGGCACTTCTGCCAGGCTAGAGGCCCTGAATGTTCCTGCTCTCCCCTCAGGACAGGCTGGAGCACAGCAGAGATGCTGCTTCCATCCTATTTCCCATCCCTAAAGATGGGGACTGATGGCCTTGCTCCTGTTTCTGAGCTGAGACCCCCGAGCACTTCAGCTCCAAGGCTGCCTCCTGCAGGGATGTGACTGCTTCTCCTGCTGCCCTGCCCAGGGCCCAGCTCGGGGAGGAAGAGCCCAGGCAAGGGGGCTGGAGCAAAGGCTGGCAGAAATCATGGGGCAAGTGGAGCCTGGGGGAGGTGGCAGGGCCCACAGCAACACCTGCTGAGAGTCTGCAAGGACCCTAAAGCCAAAAATGTTTATTTCCCCCTCCGGTGAGCAGAGTGGAAAGGGGGAAAGGAGATCCTGAAGGATAAAATTGGGTGTTTGAAACACCTCACCTGCTGTTTTCTCCACCGAGGTGGAGCTTCACGTTAGTGTGAGCAAGCATGATGTGTCCCCATTGCAGTGCTGGGCTCTGGGTGGGCACGTCCCCCCCTCAGCCCTGCCACCACCAAACTGCAGCTCCCCCAGCCTGGAATAGCCAGCCCTGCACGATTTCAGGATCCCTGGATCAGTTTGGGATCATGAATAACCGAGATGTGCTGCTCTTCCCCCAGCAGGGACGTGCAGCCCCACAACTGCGGCCAAAGCCCCGGGCCACGGGCATGTGGTGATGGAGAGGGGATGCAGGAGGAGGAGCATTGATCTCCAGCTTAGCCCTGCAGCCCAGGGGAGCCCTTCCTACATAAATATTTGCCAAGCAATGCATTTGTGCCTGTCGATGGCTGTCAATAGGAGCCTGCAGTGCTGTCATCTGCAGAGCCATCGCTCGCAGCAGCCCGAGCCAAGCAGCCCCTTCTGCATCCCATCCCTGCACACTTTGTCCTTTTAGACCCAGTGCTGCCTGCACAGAGCCTGTCCCCAGCTCAGGAACACCCAGGGAGGGAGCACAGGCAGTGTGGCTGGCAGGTGGCACCGTGGTGCCCGGCCATGGCTGGCACATGCGGAGTTAACAGCTCACAGGCAGAGCCTGGACAAAGCCTGGCCTGGACACCTCCCCCCTGCATCCTCAGGCTGCAGTGATGCCGGAATGATTTCTGTCTTTTCTTTATAAACCTTTTACACAATTCTGTGTACCCACAAGCATTACCATGCACACTTGTAACCCTTCACTCAGTCTGGTGCTCAGTGTTTTGTAAGTGTTCTGCAGGCCCTGAGACTGAACAGCCCAGAGCTGCAGAGCCAGGGACACCAAACATTCCTGCTGTCTCAGAAAGCCAAGGTCTCCGAGCAGGGCAGATTCTGTAAACTCGAGCTGAGCCCAGCCCAGCCCCAGCATTGGGCTCCCTTGTTGGATCTGTGCTGTGTAAAGTCTAGAACTGGTGTGTGTGACTGATGGGGGGGGCATTTGCCACGCTGTCACCTGGGTGAAGTGGATGCATCAAACAGGATCCTGATTAAAATACTGAGGTAAAGACCCCAAAACCCTCTTAACCGTGTCTAGTTTCATTCTCCTAACACCAGGAAAAAGGCACCAGCAGCCTGTGCCTGGCAGCCCCCGGGTGTGCCAGCAGGGCAGTGCCAGCAGGAGTTACCGTGGAAGTGCTGGGCGGTTTTGCGGCGCAGGCCCTCCAGCGTCTCCTCCGTGTCTGCCCACTCCAGCACCAGCCTGCGGCCGTACAGGTGAGTGCTGTGGCACAGGGCGTTGAAGGCTTTCTGCACAATTAAAAGAGAGAAAAAATAAATATATTAAAGGAGAAAATAGGAACAGGCTCACAGGAAGGAAGGCAAAAATGTGCCTCCCTCTGCCCCGGAGCGGAAAGACCACCAGAGAACATTGCCCTCGCAGTGCCTTGCTCTGATGGGGCAGGATCCATCTCCATCAGAGGCTCTGACTCGCTCATTTATCTTCTCTGCACTTGCAGCAGAGCACATTCCCATCACCATTCCTGTTGGCTCTGCTCATGGGGGAGCAGCTGGAATCCAGCCCAGGATGGGACCACTCTGAGCAGGGAATGCTGCAGTCTCTTGAGCTTTGGGACCCCGTGCCTCCCTAGCACCTTGCTCTCTGCTGGAACACAGCAAAGCCCAGCTTAGCTGTGAGAGAGAAGCTCCTTTCTGCTCTGGAAGCAAGTTGGAAAACTGCCCTTCTCCTGCCAAGCATTTGGTGACTTGGCCATGGTGGCAGCAAATGTGGCAGAGCAGAAACCAGCACAGAAGTGCTCTGCTCTTTGTGCCTGTGATTGTTTGCTCTACTACAGAAACCCAGAGGTTTCCTCGTGTTGGATCCCATTTAGTAACACCAGAGAGCTGTAATCCCTTGGTGATGTGCAATAGAAACGTGCCAGCCTGCCCACAGCTCAGATGCTCTCTCTGTCTGTAGGGACACCCAGAAAACTCAGTCCAGGGGAGTTTGATTTTGTCCTCATTCCCCACAGAATTTCAAGGAAATTCAGGATTTGGCCCACTATGCAAATACACAAACACCCTGGCCAAGCATTTTTATCACCAGGGGCCCACAGAGTGCTCCGGGGGAGAGAAATGCCCCAAATGCTTTTATAGAAACCCCAGCTAAGGCTGGGATTAGCTGAGGTTTTGAGCTCTGCAAAGTCATATCCCTGGAACAAAAATGGCAACTCTAGGATCAGACACACATCCTGCTGTCCAACAGGGACTGTCCTCCCATCTGGAGGCCTCCAAACAGCTCCCAAGCTGTCTTGGAGAAGCCCAGCTCTCTCCTCTGAGCTAAAAGCAGCTTTGAAGCACTGCAGATTTCCCCAAATCTCCGGGCAGAGGGGCTTGTCCTGCTCTGCTGCCCACAGCTGCTCCTCAAGACCCTCACTGAGCTGCTGAGTTATGGAATCCATAAAAAAAAACCCCATTTTCAGTAACCAACACTGGTAACCTGAGTTTTCCTCTCCCTCCAAAGTCCTGTCACTCATACAACCCTCAGGTGCTATAGAACAGCACCAGCTCCACCTGCTCCATGCCATGGGTGAAGTTCCCACTATCCCAGCAGGGCAGAGTGCCCCCTTTTCCAGGGGCACATTCCTCCTGGAAGAGCTGCAAGCTCCAGCTGTTTTTGTTTGCTGCTGCAGTGTTTTCAAGGCCTGTCTCCCAATTAGCAGAGCAATGTGTTGGCTTAAACAAACACTCGGGGGGGAGGGACTTGTGAGGGCTGTTTATGTTGGCATGAGGAGCCTTTTCCAAAGCCTGGCACACAACCCACAGCCCTGAGCACTGCATTTCCTTTGTTAATTCCTATTTTTGGATTTCTCTTTCCCACAGCACAAGGAAGAGGAAGGTTGGGTGACAGCACACAGCCCATCTGTGCTGCACAGGTCACGGAGCAGGGCAGACTGAGATGGACGTGGCACTTGGTGGGCTCTGGTCCTCTGAGCCACTTCTCTGCCACCACCTCCAGCTCCTCACATCCTCCAGTTTTGCTGGCAGCCCTGGGAAAGGCCATGGAGCTACAGAGAAGGCAGATGCTGCCATCAAGTTGTGTTGTGTGCAAGAAACCTGCTGGGAGAGACACATCTGCCACCAGGCTGGTGACAGTGGCCCTCCCTGGCCAAACATCCCCAGAATGAGCTGCTTTGCACCCACGATGAAGGAAAGCTCCATCCTGCACTGGGATCTCTGCTCCCTGACTCCCAGATGGGCTCCAGGAGCTGGGAATGCAGAGGAGAAGCTGCACATTTCAGGTGACAAACACACGGATGTCACTTCTTTGGAAGCCAGCTAAAAGACAAAATGTAGCTGTTCATTGCTCTGAGAGAAATTAAGACTTTTTCAGGGGGGGAAAAAAAAGAGAAAGCACTGATGATTTAAAAGACAAAGGGATGAAGGGGAGAAATGCCATCCCCATACATCCACACTGCTGGAAATCTTCCAGGGAGAGGAGGAAATCTGCCACTGCTGCTATTCCAAATGAAAACATGGGTAGGGAAAAATATATTTTAATTAGGTGACAAGTATGAAATGAGGAGAAGCAGGCTGGCTTTCACAGGAAGCAGGAGCTCTTTTTGAGGTGCAGCTCCTCTGTGGGAGCATCTGCCTTCCCAGGACACCTCTTTGGAGGAACAAAGAAGAGCCAGAGGTTTGTGGAGTTGTATCCAAATGCGGGATAAAGGGATGGGTGGTGTCTGCTCATCCAAGAGAGAAATTCACCCCAAAAAGTCCTCTAATTCCCAGGGCTTCACATCATCCTAACACCTTTAAAATGAGCCTTTGCCATGAAAAGCTCCTTTTGAGATGCCCAAACCCGATTCTGATAAAGCTGCTGCATTTGGTAACACACCCTCTGCCAGGCCACACTGAAGCCTGAGGATCCCTGGCAAACATTGTCCTGGGCCTCATTTGCTTTCCAGGTGCTTTAGGGGTTGCATAAACCCTTCTCCTCCTTGAGAATAGGGTGTAGGTGTGCTTAAAAATGCCATTTCTGAGCATTCTTTGCAAGGTTGGGTTCAAGCTTAACGTTACAGCTCAGCACGGTGGGAAAAGGCAGGGAGAGGAAAGGGAGAGGCCGGAACAGCAGCTTGAAAATGTCTGTGGGATATGGAAAAGAATTTCCAGGTGAAGAGGTGGCTGATAAACGCCCATGAAGGCCAGGCTGCTGGGATGAGGCAGCCAGAGCCCTGGAGCAGAGGCTGCTGTGCTGGGCAGGCCGGGAGCAGAGAGCGGAGCGCAGCATCTGTCACCCCGGGTGTGACAGCTCCAGCCCGACTGCTGCATTCATTTGGAGGACAGTGCTGCTCTGCCTCCAGATTCCCCCTTGCCCTATTAAATACTCAAGCCAAAGAGCCTCCAGGCTGGAATCATTAGAGGGACAAAGGGTCAACAACATTAGGAGATTGATAAATATCCCTCCCTCGCAAGAGCCGGTCCCAACTGAGGATGCTCTCCACAACGCCAGCTGCACACAAGGAGTTTTGCCTTCCATGTGCCTGCATTCTGAAAGCATTGGCTGCCTCTCCCAAATGGGCCATTTCTATTTGGAGACCAGATGTATTTTTATATCAACAGGGGAGAAAAGTGGGAACTCGGCTTCCAGTTAATAGTTCAAAAATAAAAACAATTCCGCAACAATTCTGCACGGGGAACGTCAGGAAACGCTTAGTGCTTCCTTAAGCGGAGTTAATTTGGTGGTGTGGGTGCATCAGAGTTCCAGGGGAGGCTGAGAGGCTCCAGCCACGCCTGATGGGGCAGATCTGCAGGCACAGCATCAGGGAGCTGGGAGGAGGAGCCCCCATGTCTGTGCTGGCTGTGGAAAATCTCCATGTGCGCTCCCACAGCAGCCGTGGTTGTTCAGAGAAAAAGACAAACACGGGAGGTCACAGGCTTTAAATGCCCAACAAAGGCAGCCTAACTATTCTATTACAAACCCATCATGTTTTATAAGATGCTTATAAGCAATTTCCAGATTACCACTCTGAGCAAAAGCATCACTGACAGTCAGAGCTATTCAGCTCAGAGGTCTCCAGGCCCACTCCCCTCCTCTCTCATTTCACTCAGCAATAAACTCTAAGCCAATTATGAGCGTGTTTACAATATTCAGGATCCTATTCATCAATACACCGTGCATCCTTTTCCAGACGGCCAATGGAGTGTACTTGATGTGCCACTTGTGAGACAATTAAATCCCTCAAAGAGATGAGGGTGGAAAAAAAAATATGAAGAAGGAAGAAGAGCTGCTTTGCTGGGAAAGAAGAAAACCCCGCTGAGAGCTCTTCCACAGGGCAGCTCTCTCCCTGCACGCTCCCCTCCATGAGCTTTGGGAGCAGTGCCCTGCCAGAGCCCTGCCTGGCTCTCTCCCCACCATAGATGGGTTTCCTATCACTGAGATTCCCATTTGGAATCAGTGCCTGAGGGGGTGAAAAGGGATGGGAGGCAAACACTGAGCCTGTGCCTGTTTCCCCCAGAAAGCAGCAGGAAAGCAGGTGCTGCCTCACTGCCCCCAAACTGAGCAGCAGTAAAGAACCAGCCATGTCCCTCTATGCAACTTTCCATCCAAAGCCTAAAGTTTCCTTCGGAAAAGATGAATTCAAACCCCAGGAACAAAGCCTGGACGACTGTGGGGTGGAGCAGAGGTGCAAGCAAAGCTGCTCTGAGCAGAACCACAGGCACAACTCGAGGTACAGAGAGAGGAACCAGGCTCCTGGGGGGACCCCTGCACCCCCAGCTGACCCCAAAGGGAGGAGGAAAGCTGAGCAGAGGGAAGTTTGAATTAGGATCAATACAGGACTAACAAAGAAACTCCATGTACTGTGTTATACGGGAGGTCAGGCTGGAAGGGACGATCTAATAGTCCCTTGTGATCCTGGATCAATGAATGCTGTCTAAAAACATAAACACAGGCTCTGGCTGGCTCCCCCCTCCTCTCTCCTTCATCTCCACTCAGAGTCTTGAAAATCTGGAGTTTTGGGGCTCATGTGGCTCCTTCCCTTCTGCAATAACATCCTGTGGGCTGTGCTCACAACCACTCCCTTCCTCACCCTGCACAAACCACCAGGAATCAGCAGCAGGATGAAACCCAGCCCTGCTCCAGAACCTCTGGCAAAGGATAGGAGCAGGATACCATCAGGCAGCCTGCAATCCCCTGCTAAATTTCTGCTAAAAGCATAGAACTTACAGAGGAAAGCTTTCAAAAAATAAATGAACTGTGCCAATTCATAACTACTGATCCTCTGGCACAGTCACTGGGAAAGCAGCAGGGCAAGGCTGCTCACAGGGGGGCTCTCAACACACACAGAGGAACTGGTGAACACAGCCTTGCACAGGTTACAAATTAGGAAACAGCCACAATATCCAAAACTCCCCTAAAATCAAGGTGGTGGTGGAGGTGGGTCATGTACAGAGGTTTCCTGATGTGCTAATGCTGGCTCAAAACCATCCAGTCTCACCTCACTGCTGGCAAACCTGAAAAATAAGCTCTTGTCCTTCTGTATTACAAGAATTCTGAGTTATTTTAACAGTTACACTGAAATGATCCCCACTGTGACTTGGGTTGTGGGGTTTGATGCTGCCCACATGGGGTTCCTTTCCCACCTGGCTGGGGCAGTGGCAGAGGGGCAGGGAGGGGCACAGCTCACCTTGGCATCCTGCTTGGTGACAAAATCCACGAAGCCAAAGCCCCGGTGGGATCCTGTTCCTGCCATTTTCTTGGGCAGCCGCACAGTCTTGAGCTCTCCAAAGGTGCTGTGAATCCAAGGAAAAGCAGGGACAGCGTGAGGTGAAGGGAAGGGTCACCCCTTCCCCACAAACCCTGGCAGTGCCAACTGAGGGGGTCACTCACACCAGGTGAGTCTTGCCCCAGGTGTCCTGCAGCCACTCTGCTTCCCTGGAAACCCCATTTTCAAAGCAAATACTAAAAACTCAGCTTGGATTTCATTGATCACTCTGGATGTAAACTTAACAATACCAAAAAAAAAAAACTTCTTTAATGTAACTGCTTTGCTTCTCCTTCCCTCAGGAGCTCCAGCCAGAATGCCAGGCCCTACTCAGGGTGGGCAAAGCATCTCCAGGTTGCCAAGGCTGCTCCAAATCCCACCAAAACAGATTTATTTGCACCTTTAAAGAGGGGCTGGATGCACAGGACATAGGCAGGAGACAGAGCATGGCCCCACAGGGAATTATTCTGTTTCCAGAACAGCTCCTCCACCCCAGAGGTGTCATCCCTGCACTCAAGGGAACCTGGGCATTTTTTATGGCTGGATTTCCTTGCTCTAACCCTCCAGCCTGTCCCATCCTGCAGTCTCTGGGCTGGAATAAACTGGTTGTATCTAAGCTTTCTGGGTGTAGAAAGGGAAACAGGCGAATCCAGCAGACCACAACAACCTCCATATCCAACAGCATTTCAGACAAGTTTTGGAGCGTCAATGGAAAGCCAAGAACAGGGAGACAAGGGATTCCTGTCCCAGAGAAAGAATTTGTGGCTTGGGCAGTCATCCCACTTTGTCCAAAACCCCTAAAATCAGTCCCAAAGGCTGTGCTGACACCCCTGTGCAGTGCCATCCCCTGGAGAAATTCCAGGACAAAGCCGACGCTTTCCGTGCTGCTGAGCTCCTGCTTCCCCTTCTCCTCCCCTCCCCTCGCACCCATTTATCAAACACATATGCACAAACTGCAGGCAATAAATATTTAATGTGGCCCAGGTCTGAAGAGATGTGTTATTTTATTTGAAAATCTCCACACAGGCGTGCATACACAAAAGGAGCCTGGGATACAGCGGTGCCAAAGAGCACCTGGGAATAAACACAGTAAAGGCCATAAACGCTCTCGTGAAATGATATAAGCTAAATCCTGGGAGTTAACCTGCTGCACTGGCAGCATGACCAGGCATTCATCCACCCAATTTCCTTAGGCAACGTGGTGTGTAAATGCACCATTATGAAGCTTCAAAATGAATCCGCACGTCTCGCGCTCGGTGCTTTCCCTCCCGCTCTCCCTCCTGCCCCCCTCCGAGCGGGAGCTACGCAAACAAACAAACAAACCCAACACAGGAGAGGCAGCAGCCTCAGCTGGTGGGAAATGCTCGGATCCCTGTGGTTGCCAGAGGTCCTCCTGCGAGGGGTGGGGGTGACAGGGACTCCCAAGATCCCTGGAGCAGCTCAAACGCTGCTGCTGGGTGAAGGGAGAGGCAACGAGAGAGCTCCTGAGCCATGGAGATGCCTATCAAGATAGGAAAAATGGGAGGTAGAGCCACAGGCATGCTCCAGTCTCTTTCTCTCTTCACGAAAAATATCAAGGACATTGCCTGGGGGCAGCAGAATATTTGCTGAAGGAACAGGAGCAGAGTATTTGCTCAGAGGGAGCTCTCAGACAATGCTCAGTCCGTGCACTAAAACACCAGTGTGTCCTTTTGTCACCAGCGTGACAGGATGTGCCAGGAGGTGCCCATGGGAGCAGGAGGGCTCTGGAAAGCTGTTCTGACCCACAGCCTGGCCAGAGCTGGGACAAACTGCCTCTTCCTTCCTCCCCAGCTCTGAGTAGTCCAAGCCCCCCACGCTGGGGGGACCTGATCCAGATCCAGAGCAGGGCTGGCCACCAGCACTTCCCTGGGCTGCCAGGGGGATGGATCCAGGAACAGGCGAGGTGCAGGGGTGGGGAAGCCGAGGGGACAGGGCTGACCCCGCCGGGCCGTGCAGGGGAACAGTGTCCCCCCCCACTGCGGCGCTAATTAGAAAGCACAACACAGCAATTACCAGCCCGGGAGCTGCGAATGAGGCGCCGAGCTCCGGCCTTTCATGTTCTCCTCTCCGGTGCCAGGCACAGACTCACACCTCTCCTTTCCAATTATTTCTTCTGGATTTGGGGGGGAGACAGAGGCAGAAGGAAACCCAATCACCCCCGCAGTGCCAGGCTGGGTACCCAGGGAAGCCAGAGGGAAGGCAGGTGCTGAGGTGTTTGCTGCCATTCCAGCATGGCCAGGCATGGATTGTGCCACGGGCAAAGGGATGGGGAGGAGGAAAAGGATGGAGCACATCACCCAAGTGACACCAGAGCACAATGACAAGGGAGGGAAGAAACCAGCTTTTCCATTTGAAATTGTGCTCCCAGGGGCTGGGATGGCTGTGGAGACATGAGACTCACAGCAAGTCAGAGCTGGTGGCACTGCCAGCTCCTTCCCCTTCCAGCACAGAGCTCTGAGGGGCACAGGTGGAGTGAAAACACCCACAGCACCCCAGGGTGGGTGCTGGTGCCTCACTCCTCTCACACTGGGCAGAGATCAGCTACCCTGCCCCAGCACAGAGCACAGCAGCAGGCCAGGCTCCTTCCCTCAGGCAGGATGGGTTACAGGGAAGTTTCCAGCATCAATGAGTGAGAAACCAGAGTGGATTCTGGATTTCTACTCCCTCACCCATCCATGCCTTCTCCAAGTGCTCCTGAGCCCCTGCAGCAGGGCTGAAGGACCTGCTGGTTGTGGGAGCAGAGCCCTTTCAAGCTTGAGACATTGACTTGTTTGCAGCCAGCCTGGCTTAACTTTGCACAAGACCTGAACCTCAGTCCTGAGGGGCCACCAGACCCCTGTGCCAGGCCTGGAGCTGGATTTCTGGCAGGACATTCCTGCAGTTCCTGGTGGCACCACACTGGGCTGGGATTTCACCTGGAATGAGTGTGGCCAAGGTGTGCAGCAATCCCAGATCTCTGTGAAATCCCCATGGAGCTGCTCACAATTAATACAGGAAGGTTTGGGGGAGCCAAAAGCAAAGGCAGCAGGATGGCAGAGCCCCTGGTGACCTGCCACACACATGGCTGCTTCTCCTGGCTTCCTTCCCACAGATCCATGAAAAATGGTGTCCAGCAGCTCTTCTCTGCAATCCCAGGTGGAAGCAGGGCCAGGAGGGAGGGCAGAGGTGTCAGGACGTGGCTGTCCCTGCAGGTCCTGCCAGCCAGGCTGGCAGATTTGTCCTCACGCCTCACTCTCCCAGCCTTGGCCCCTTTCCCTGCTCTTGGCTGGGAGGGATGGCAGCCTCAGCAAACACTGCAGCTCCCATTTCCTAAATGAGAGCCTTTGTTTTGTGCCCATCCGGATTTGCTGGGAAACCAGAAAAAGCCTGTGCTGGCCCTGGCTGAGGCACAGGGCTGCAGAACAGAGACAGCCACAAGCTCTCCTTGGCCAAGTCACCCACTCCAAGCTCAGCAGAAACACAGGGGGCATCCCGGGGATGCCAGCAGGGACATCCCCTCCCTCCCAGCCACGAGAGAGGCAGCATTTCTCCTCAGCATTGCTGGCTGGCAGCTGCTTTGGCAGCTCTTCCAGCTGCCATCCCACTTCCCTTGCTGAACATAGGGAGGAGAAGGAGATTTCTCCTCCTCACTGCAAGCTGGCTGCAGGTCAGAGCAGCATCACTCCTTGGGATTGTAATTATATCCTTCTGGCACGGGCCAGCTGGGAGGCCAGGCCTTTGCCTGCTAATTATAGGACATTATATTGCTATTAACCAGCTCATCCCAGCTCGGGAGACAACGCACGGCTCACTTGGCTCTGCCTGCTCACCAGAAGGTGCCTGCACATCCTTCACCAACACAGCCCAGGGGCCGTGGGACAGAGGAGAATGGGCTTACAGGTGGCCTCCAGAAAACCTCTCCCCTCCCCTTCCTTCTTCCCTGGGCTCCAGAAAACCCCACAGCTCCAGGCAGCCGTGGGAGCCACTCGCTCACGGGACAGGTACCTCCAGATCTGGGTAAATGTGGAATCAGAGAGTGGCTGGGTTAGAAGAAACCTTAAATCCCATGCAGTTCCACCCTCTGCCATGGGCAGGGACACATTCCACCACCCCAGTCCAACCTGGCCTTGGGCACTGCCAGGGATCCAGGGGCAGTCACAGCTTCTCTGGGCACCCTGTGCCCACACCTTCACAGGGAGCAGTTTCTTTCAAAGCATTTCTTCCTCAGAAATTGTAAGCATCTCTCCAGCTGGGACGTGTTCCCTCCAATTCAACCTTCCCTGTCTCAAAGAGCAAGATCCCTGGACAGGCCAAGACCTGTCCATCCCTGAGGGGTATTTTCAAGTCCCAGCCATACAGATGTTCATCTGCCCTGATCTTGGTGCACCCCAAGCCATGAGCTGATCAAGGCTCTTGAGTTGCCAAGTTCTGAGGGGAAAAGCACAACTGACACCATCAATCTGCCCACTGCCAAAACTGCAGAACATCTTGGAAAACAAACACAAAAATCCCCCTGAGTGTTCTGCAGATGCGTGCAGAGGTCCCACTGCACAGAGCAGTCCTAAATCCCCTTCTCTGGCTTCTATTCCTCCAAGAAAAACGGAACAGCAAAACCATGCTGAAAAACTGATTATGAAAACCTTTTTCAAGGCTGCCAACCTCCTCCTGGGTTGCCATCTACTGCCACCATCTCTTCTTGCTGCCTTCCTATCCTGAGCCCTGCCCAAATCCCCGCGGTGACCGCGGGCAGCCCCAGGCTGAGCTCAGGATGAGCTGGGCAGTGTGACCACTCATCCCAAACGGCTCCAGGCAGGAATGATGAGTCCAAAAGAGACACAAGTCCTTCCCTCCCCTCCCTGCACAGCGCCAGGAGCAGGCTGCAGCCACACAGAATGCACTCAATCCCTTTGCAATGCTCCTCTCCACTTTATTCTTTCAAACAGGACCTCCCCCATCAGAAAATGACGGCCCTGCCACTCTCTGTCTCTGCACCCTGATTATGAAGGGGAAGGAAAAAAAATACAATAATGGTCCTTTTTTTTTCTTTCTT
Source organism: Petroica traversi (assembly GCA_025920805.1). NCBI lineage: Eukaryota > Metazoa > Chordata > Aves > Passeriformes > Petroicidae > Petroica > Petroica traversi. The sequence continues at coordinate 2,515,505 of JAHLSL010000041.1, forward strand.
CCTCCTTGAGGAAGGCAGGACCCTGGCAAATGGTTTTGCCCCTGGGCTGAGCCATGGCCAGTTCCACCCCCTGCATGAGGGAGTTAATGGAATACGCAGCAGAAGGGCCCTCCCGCCTCCCGCTCCAGGACTTCAGCTGACTCCAGGATGGCTAATCCCATTACAAGAAAATAACGTGGATAATTCAAGCTAATGAAATCGTTACAAGAATGTGGACAGCCAGGGGTGGACATTCAGAGCCAATTTAACACTCCTTGGTGTTGTTATCCCCAGCACAGGAAATATCTGAAAAGGAGGAAGGGAAAGGGAAGGAGGGAGGAAAAAAAGCCTTCCTCTCTTGTTAGCTTAAATCCTGTTAGAGAGTTCAGGAATTAATCTGGCACCTATCTCCCCTATTACCATTATCATCAGCAGCATCAATAAGGTCTCCTTCACCTCTGAAAATCAGCAAATGAAGGCACAGAAAGACAAGGTGGGAGGGAAAGCTCTGGATTCCGGAGCCAAGACAAACTGTGGCTCCCTCTGGCTCCAGTGGAACTGCGGATGGAGGGATTTGGAGCAGAGCAGGGGGCCCAGTGTCCCCCCAGCCCACGGATGAAGTGACACCAGGAAGGAGGTCCCCGGTGCAAAGCTGATCCTTCATTCCCTGTGCTGGCCAGCCCTGCTGGGTAATCAAAGCACCTGCAAAATCCGTGTGAAAAGCCAGGACACAGGACAGCCACGCCAGCACCTTGCTCTTTACTCCATGGATCATCAGTTTTTCCAGCGTCCTCCCCTCTCTGCCCAGGAGCATCATCTTTGTCTGAAGCCCCCTGATCTGCTGCCACAGCACAACTGGGTTTTGCTCTGTGTGATTCCTCTTTTTCCATGCCAGCCTTGTGCTGCTGCCTGCTCCAAGCTGTGGATCCCTCCCCAAGCCCAATTTTCTGGGGAAGACCTGCCCTTGCTGCCAGAGCCTCCAGGGCAGGGCCAACGCCAGGCTCCCCTCACTGCAGCATCTCCTACACTCCCTGGAATAACAGTGCTGCTGTGGTCCCAGCTCCAGCAACAGAGGAAGTCCATGGGATCCACCAGAAAAGTCCTGGGGAAGCCAGGCCAATTCTTCCTGGATTAATTGAATTTTGGCAAAGATCTTCAAAAATTATTTAGATGCCCAACACCGCAGCTACTGCAAGCGCCAGGGGCTCTGTGGACAAGGATGTGCTTCTTCCAAGGAGCTGGGAATTCTCCCACAAATGCCATTTTTAGTGGACAGTGGCAGAAGCCTCCCTTGGAGCTCGTGGCAAAGCAGGATCAGGAACACAACAGCTTTGGCCCCAGAGCAGGCGGCAGCCAGGGAGGGGATCTTCCCTCTCCTCAAGATGCTGGAGCAGGAGGCAGTGGCTGCTTCCCGTGGCTTAACTGGCTTGTTTAAAAACACAGCAAAACACTTTATCCCTTCTCGATTTATTTTCCTTAACAGTTGCTTATGAGGGACCTTATCAAAAGCGTTCTGAAATTCCAAGTAAATTAGTCATTAGGCAGGTTTTCAGAACAGTAATTAGGCCACTCCATGCCCCTGATGTATTATTTACCTGAGAAGATCTACATAATTAGGGCTCTTCTTTATAACTGGTATTACACACACTAAATTCTACTCCAGTCTATCGTGTAATTACGCAATTAGGCCGCATGCTAAACAGAAACCAATCCTGAAAACCAAGCAGGAAGAAAAAAAACAACAAAACCCACAACTGTAATTATTATTTTTTTTTAAATCCTCCATTACCAGCAAAACAGCAAGTCTTAAAAATCTAATATCCCTGCACTTAAGCAATTTCTAACCAGGTGCTGCAACTGGCTTTGGTTTCTTAATTTTGCCGCGTTTAATCTGACTTTGGGAGGTTTTAATGTTGGGAAAAGGAGCCTTTCCCTTCCTGGATTTGCTGTGCTGGTGGGAGCAGCACTGTGACCCTGCAGCCTTTCTCTGCAGCTCCTCAGCCCCTGCTCCTCCCAAATCCACGATTATTTTTCCCCAGGTCCAGTTGCCATGGTGTGACCATCACAGTCATCCCGCCCCCCCAGAGCTGGCTCCCACGCTGGAATTTCAGTGTGGAAGAAAGGAATGAGAGCCCTGGAGCCCCTGCAGCAGGAGATGGGATGGGCAGAGCCCCACCCAGCAGCCTCACACACCTTTAGGATGGAGGGATGGACGTGCTCATCTCCTGCTTTGTTCCCATCTTTACTTTGGTCTGACTGCAAAGCGAGATCCCAGGATTCCCTTCCTGCTTTGTTTCCTGGTCCCTGTGATGGAAGAACCTGTACCACTGGGGTGGGAAGCATTTTTTAAATCCACTTCTTGACATAAATCTATTTTAGAGTTGGTGACATCAAGGAGAAGCAGGCAGGACTCACTGACACCTCCTGGAGAAGACACCTGCCTGTTCTCCCCATTTGTTTCCAGGCTTTAAACACCACGATGATTCACTGTTGAGTGAAAGCAGGAACAGATTTCCTCCTGAAATTCTACACCTCAATGCTTAAAATTTCCAGTTCCCAAGGTGCAGAGCTGGTACAGGGAACACCATAAGCTTTAGGAAGCCCTAAGTTTAAGCAGCACTGCTGAACTTGAACACTACCATGAGTTTGGGAGCTCAAAGCCACCCCAAAGGAGTTTGAGCTGGCAGCTCAGAGGATTTAAAGGTAACTGATGGATGTGTGATGGAAGAGGTAACCCCAAACCAGAATGGAGGTGGAAAATCCCACTTTGATATTATTCAGGTTTTGTTGCTGTTTCTCTTCTCTTGGGCAATCTTACAGATCTCTGAGCTGGTTTTGGCCACAGCAGGGCTCTTGTCCCCTCTGCTGTCATGGGCCAGCCACAACCAAATTCCCTGATTTCACCTCTCCCACATCCTCCTCCTTACTCCTACTGTAATGATTGTTTTTGTTTTTTGCTGGGGGAAATAAAAGACATTCAAGTCTGGTGGAGAAAAGCCCAACTCTACCAGGACATCTTCCCCCACACCATCTCCCTGGAGCACAGCAGGGTCAAACCCTGCTCCCCTGGCAGCTGTCCCTGAAATGCAGAAATGCCATCAGCCACGACCCTCATATCCATGAAATCTCAATCCCTGCACAGCCCTCAACAAGAGCCTCTCTCAGAGCTCACACTCCTAAGCCCCAGTTCTCCCAGCACACAGCACCTTGCAGGACCAGGGCTTAGGAGCCACCAAGTCACTGCCCTGACCACCAGAGGGTCAGGGTTTCAAAGGACCCTGCAGCTCCAACAGTGCTGAGATTTGGGATTTATCTCTCCTGGGCTCCTTTGAAAATCCTGATCAGAGCACAGCTCTGGTAAAAAAAAAATAAGTTATGCTAAAAATAGTGCTCGCAGGAGGGTCTGGTGCAAATCTCTGCTCCTGGAGGATTCTTATGAGTCAGCTCCTTTCAAAGACAAGAGGAAATTTGTGCAACTAGGGAACACAGAAGGAACCCAAAGGTGTTCCAGCCTTGCTGTTAAGATACCAGCTGCATCAACAGTCCAAAAAATAAAAACATATCTCATATTCAACTGTAGAACCTCCTGCACTGAGCTGGAGAATAAATATAGAAGCAATGAGATATTTATAGGCACACGGCTATTTTAACACAGCTCTGCATAAAGAGAATCCTTATTTAAGCCTTGTCCCTGTAAAGCTGCAGGGTGACTTAGAAAAATAACCTGATTAATTATTTTCATCAGGAGAACAGAGAAACACGGGGGGAAGATCAAATGCACGTGGGAGCTGTGGTGGTGACTCAAACACAACAGAGCTCTCCTGAGCTCAGGTTTGTCCCCAGGAGCCCTGGCTGGCCACAAGTGACACCTGCCAGGGGTCAGAACAAGGCAAAGCATTAAAAGCAGCCACAGAGCAGCTCCTTGGTGAGGCAGGCTGGGAGCCACCCTGCTCTAGAGGCAGCATGACATCCCATTTTCTGCTCCTGCTGGAAAAGCCCTGGGAGTGAGGGGTATTTGCACTGCTCACAGTCCAACTTGTCCATGCTGTCCCCAAAACTGGAGGTGTGGCTGTTCCCAAGCTCTGATGGTGGCTCTCCTCCTGCTCCCAGGCCTTGCCTGGCTGAAGCTCAGAGGCTGCTCTGCACAGGAGGATTTGTCTTTACAGCCCCCCAAATGACAGGGCAGGGATTGGTGCAAGCACTGCCTGAGCCACCACAGGATTCAGGGATGTTTCCAGTCCATTCCATGGAAAGCTCATCACTCTCCACCCATCTCAGTGTTGGGTGAAGAGATTCCACAGGATCACTGAATGCTTTGGGTTGGAGATCACCCAGTCCAACCCCCCCTGCTGAAAGCTCCAAGAAGTGTGGCCATGATGAAAGAAAAGGGGAAGGGATCATCCTTCCAGCCATAACCCACAAAAAACTGCAAGCACACACCTGGAAAAGAGGTGAGATGGGCTCTAGGGGTAGGAACAATCAAAATGGCAGGGGACAGAGCAGAATGCCTGCCAGGGAGAGTGAGCTGCAGCCAGGATGGGCTCGGGGATGCTGAGCCTGTGTGGGAGCTGTCAGAGTCCCAGCTGATGGCAGAGAGTCCCTGCAGAGGTGACAGCTCTGGCAGATGCAGAGAGCAAACAGCAGCAAAGGGGGAGAAACCACACGGGAGGCAAAGGCAGCTCCATCTCTGCAGGCAGAGCCGGGCTGTGGCGTTAAAAAAGGGAGGCAGGTGGTTAAAAAGCAACTTTTAAGCAGCATCCTTGCTGAGCACAGGTAGGGCAGGGCTCCCTCCCTCCCTGCTGCAGCAGACCCAATTTCATGGGGTTTTTGCACAAGCAGCGGGGTGGAAAATGATCATGGGCAGGCAGCACACAGCATTCCCCAGATCCCCCTGAGAGGTGAGCGGCCCCAGCCCCACCTGGGGGGGCTACCTGGGCAAGGAAAGGGGCCACCACTGAGCTCCCCATGGCAGCTGAGCTGGGGATGAGGGGCTCCCCCCAGCCCTGTCACCCTGGCGCTGCTGACGGCACAGACAGCGCAGTCCTGCGTGACAGCGTGAAATTAATATGATTTTGGGGAAGCTGGCAGTGAGTAATGAGCAGCTCAAACACCTCAGCCCCACCCCCTCGCCCCCCAGACTCTTTTAACCCCTTGGCTGCTGGTGTGGGATCAGGGAGCGGGAAGAGCAAGAGCTGGGTTAAAGAGAAGCAGAGAAGGGCCATGCAGCCCACCCCAAACTGGATTTCCAGGGTGAATTTTGGCACAGATCTCAGTGGTGCTGCTTGTGAGCAGGCCCAGCCTGTTGACAGGCTGAGATTGGCACTCATTGGCTTGGAAAAGTCAACCCTGCTGCTTGTCCAGGTGAGGTTCTACACAGAGATGGCAAAGAAAAAGATGAGGGGCTGAAGGAGGAGCAGACCTGTCCTCCAAACCCCCCCAGGACAGAGACCCCCCGTGAGGGGACAGCCTGATGTGCACAGACCACTGATGGGCAGCAGAACAAAAAGTGCATTTCCCAGCTTCCCTGGTGTCTAATAAATGGGAATGTGGGCAGAAAATCCATCCCATCTCCGTGGGCAGCTGATGTGGAAGGCTGAGTCCCACAGCTGCACCTTCCTGACAGGACAAGGCTCAGGAGCTTCCTCCTGTACTCAACTGCAGCCAATTTAAGATCTCCTGTCCTCTGCCAGATGCCTGGAAGTGCTCAGGCTACTGCTGGGAGGAGGAGAGAGAGGTGAGAAGACAGATGGCCATCCTGATCTGCCTCCACTTGATTTCTCCAGGAGAAACAACGTGCAGACAGGAATGCTGCTGGTGCCAGCAGCTGCAGAAGCCAGCAGGGTTCAGAGGCCCTGGGCACAGGGAATGCCCCCAGGGAGGGCAGAGGGGCTGCAGTGGAAGGGCTTTAATAGCAAGCACATCCCAAAGCTGCAAACCCACTGGACTGCGAGAGGGAGAAGGGATGCAGCAGGCAGGAGGTTAAAAAAATAATGATGCAAACAGAGATGCAAATAAAGGACACGATGTCATCGTGAGGAGAAAGCTGTGATTCATTAGAGGCTTGTTCAGGACCTTCTCGAGAAGTGAGACTGAAAAATACCCACACAAGTGAAAGACGGGGGGGTGGATGGATCAACATCAGCAGGAGAGAACTGGAGTTAAGAAATGCAACAGACAGGGGAATTTTTAGAGCAAGGAAATAATAATCTTGATTGTTCCTCGCTGAAAGGCTGAGACACAAACTCAAAAGTCTCAATTTCAATATTACAAATTCTGCTATGTCCCAGCTGCCAGCCCCCCCAATTCTGAGAATGAACAAGAACTGGCCATGATATAAGGCAAAAAAAAATTCCCATGTTTTTCCTTTCTTAGACACACACATACTCTTCTTAATTCAGACAAAAAGAGACCTCCTAACACTAAGAACCCCGAGTGGGTTATTTCCAGGAGACAGCACAAGCAGGCTTTGGTTTTGTTCCCTATGGAGAACCACCTGCCCACAGAGGAATTTTTTCTGCACTGAAAAAAACAGCAAAAACCCCAAAGCAGAACCCCGGAGTGGCATTTGAACAAGACATTCCAAAAGCAGCCCCCCTTCCCCACCTCCCCAAGCCCCTACACGCTGCTGAGCAGCGGAATTTGTGTGGAAAACTAATTAAAGTTTCCCTCGGGAAGCTCGGCTGGATGCCCTGGAGAGAGGTGCTGAGCAGGAGTCAGGAGGAAGCAGCCCAGAAATTCCCTTCATTCGCACAGGACAAATCCAGGGTTTAGGTGGGCAGAAAAGGGGAAAAATAAATATAAAAATCAAGTATGTAATGAATATTCAAACCCAAGAAAGGGATGTGCTGAAAAAAAAAAATCTTCTGCTCTTGGGAAGAGCCACCTTTTAAAGCAACTTTGCTAAGATAACACAGAGTTAAACATTTCCTTATCTATGTTAAACACCTTTATGATTCAAACTGAAAAACAGCACTGCAAACCCATTTCCCTTTCCCCCACTTCATGGCTTGCTTTGGAGAGTGGCCAAATTAAAGTGGCCACTTCCATTTCGGGCCTCTGAATATCAACCCAATTCTGCTGTGTTTGGGTTTCCAGCACACAAGGGGAAGGCTTGAAGAAGGGGTGGGGGGGGAAAACCAACTAAAAGGAGTTTAATTTATGCTGTTTGAGACAGTAAGAGAAATAAAGCAGCTCAGCAGATCCCTGGATTCCCATCTGGAGCCCATGAGGCCCGTTCCTGCAAGCTGCTTCCCAAAAAGCTCCTGCACCCTGAATTTTCCTGTGCAACATCCCCTGGCACTGCCATGTGGGCATGGAAACCCACCAGGACTGGGAAAAGGCTGCAAGGATCACCTGGGATCAGCTGTGCAGGAGATCCAGGGCACACATCCCAAAGGTGTGGGAGAGCAGAGGGAATGGGGGGTTCAGGGGCTCCCCACCCTCATGGAGGGAATTCATTCCCAATATCCCACTCTGTTGGCAAAGAGAAGCCATTCCCTGTGCCCTGGCCCTCCATGCCTTGTCCCCAGTCCCTCTCCAGCTCTCCTGGAGCCCCTCCAGGCAGTAGAAGGAGCTCTGAGGTGTCTCTGGAGGCCTCTCCTCTCCAGGTCTCCCAGCCTGGCTGCAGCAGCTCCTCATCTCTCTCGTGTTTCCCTTGCAAAGCAGAGACACATGAAAAGCAACCAGGGGGCCCAGCTCTTCAGCCAGGACAGAGGAGCCATCCACCAGGCAGCTTCCTTTGCTCCAAAAAACAAACCCAACACACCCAAAGATGCCATTTTTGTGAGAACCTTCGAACAGCGTGGGTGGGCAGGGCCCCACAGCCCAGTGACAGGGACAGAAACCCTCCACCCAGAGGAGCATCCTGCAGCCCCAGAGCCAGGCAGGCTCCTCCTCAGGCACTCAGCACAGCCCCTGCACTGCACTGAGGGGCTGGAATCCAGCATTAGGCAGGCACCACATCCCTTGTGCCATCACCCCTGCCCTGGGGCCCTGACCCAGCTCCCAGCTCGGGGCTGCACCCTGAGGGAAGCCAGCCTGACAATGCTGTTACCCCAAAGGATAGGCCAAAGGAGGCTTGGGAATGCAGCCCTGTGCTGGACACACCTCACACAGCCACACACACGTGCTGGGATGCCAAACAGCACCCTGGCATGGGATGGCCTGGAGCAGGAGCCTGGGCAGGCTTTGGAGAGCTCTCACACCCAGCTGCTCCCTGGAGAACACTGTGGAGATCCCTCTCACCAGCACAGCCCACTGAGAGGCACCTTCCAGCTGGCACCACACACTGAGCACCCAACCCCCTTCTGGGCCCTACTCCCAGCACTGTTTGGGACAGGTTTCCTCCTGGGCACGGCCTCCAGTCCTTCCAGCACATTCCACAGCCCTTCCAGTCCTCAGGGGAGCCAGGAGGGTGGGACCCAAGCCCTGCTGGGTACAGGGTGCCCAGCTGCTCCCTGCTTCTCCAAGACTCATTTTTGGGCACTCCCTTCTTGCAGAGGAGCTCAGTGACCCCCTGCTCTGCCTGCTCCTTCTGCTGCCCCTCCACATCAGCAGCTCAGGCCTGGCTCAGATGGCTCCTCCTGGCTTCTCCCAAACTCCATCCACCACCTGCAGCCCCTGTGCAGCTCCCCTCACACCTCAGGGAGATGCTCTGCAGCTCTCCCCAAGCCCTTGGCCCATCTGACTGCAGAGGGACAGCACAGAGACAAAATTCAAGCATCAGCAATCGGTTTTGAGTGATTTCCAGCACAACATCAAGTGTTTTCAAAGTGAAACCCAGCAATCCTGACAGCACTGGACATCCTGTTTGCATGGAATGTTCTAATTAACTCAGCCCAGCGCTTGCTTAACAAACTCACATGTTTTTCCTCAAATTTTCCCCCCCCCTCCTGTGTCTTTCACCAGCACAGATTTTCCACATCTTCAACAGGGGAAGGAGAAATTGTCTCCAGTCATGTAGGCTCCATTACTGGGAGAAAGGTGTGAACAGCAAGCATGTCTGGCAGACGGATTCATTATCCCACCGTGTCCTTTATAATGGGAAATGAAAAGCCCATTCTGGTAACTACACTTTATTATAATAGGTCAGAAGAAGTGAAAGGCATCATCTTATAAAATTAACTTCATAAAGACTGCCTTAAAAAAAAAAAGTATCTCTCTGCCAGTTTATCCACTGCATCTCCCTGCAGAGATTTTTTTTCTTCTCCCAGAAGGGCCTGACTCCCAAGTCTTGTCCCACTTCACTTTTCCCCTCCATCAGAGGGAAGAGTTCTTTTTCCTCCTAATCAGGCCCAGCCATTTGCTTTGCCAGGTGCAATAAATGCCATGTCTTTGTCAAGAAAGAGAAAATGGTCAGCAAAGGAGTTAAAATTAACAGAGACACCCAGCCCCAAAGGTCTCTGTGAGAAGCAGTGTTACTTTCTCTGTAGGAAAGTCAGAATATGGAGATAAATGCACCTGATAACCTGTTCTCTGCTCTGCAATGCCTTTCAATTGCTTTTCTGCTCGCTGCTTCTTTAGTCAAGCTGAAGTCCAGTCTCCCAGCTGATAATTTAGTGATTTAACAGCTTTGTGCAAAGTGTTTGCCTGCAGCTCCTACAGGTGCAAGGCAAGGGATGGCCAGAGGAACATAAAACCCTTCCAAACTCAGCCCTGGCACCTGAGCTCCCTCTGAATTTTGTCTCCCACAGCTAACTGGCAGGGAATGGCTGGAACTAACAACTGCTGCAAATTCAAGAGAAATCAAAGATAAAACGAAAGTTTTAAGTCCTCAGATATATTCTGCAGAGAAAAGAAGGAACAACTTCACCTCCCAAACACACAGCTGCAAGAACTGCATCCTTTGGTGGGACAAGCAGCAGCTCTGCCAAACTGAGCCCACCCTGGGCTGAGTCCATCCCTCACCTTGCCTTGGATTGGGCAGGAATCTTCTAAGAAGTGCTTTTTCTAAATTTTATCATTCTCTTTTTGAGAAAAACAAGACCCACATCTCCTCAGAACATGATAAAGCACATGCAAACCACCCTGATTTTCAATATTCACGGGGTTGGTGCAGCCAGAGGGAAGGAGGATGGAAGGGGATGCTCTGAAACAAAGAGTTACTTGGAACACCCAGTGAAAGCTGCATGGATCTCATGTGATAGATTCTTAAAGGAGCCCAATTTTCAAAAATTGCCAGGGCTCCAATCTGTGAAAATGTGGCCTTTCACAGATCTCCAATTCAGCTTGCCACGTCCAGAGTTCCTTTTGAAAAAAAAAGCCAACAAAACAAACCAAGTCTTGCCATAAAAGCCCCACAATTTGGTAGCAAAAATCAGCAGCCTTCATGGGATAGCAATCCCTTTGTCTCTCCTCCCCTAACTGTGGCTCTTTGCAAAGAACTGAGCACCATTTACCTTTTGTTATTTATCCAGGTAGTAAAGAGAAGAGGAGGATCTAATCAAGAACAAAAATGGGTGGAAAAAAACACACCCACAAAGGCTAAATCTTCACACCTCGCCCAAAAGCGGCCCCTATAATTGAGCTGCATTTCTCCCTCTGAAGGAGATAACACCTATCTTAAAAAAACCAAAAAATCCCTTGAGGGTGCAAGAGAGGCCAGAAGCTGCAGGAGAACGTGGCAGGACATGCTCTGGGGCAGAGTCACACCCCAGCAAAGCCACGGGGCTGGGGTGGGAGGGGGCAGCACCTGAGCCTTGTGGAATTGCTGCAGGAGGATTATTGGGCAGGCAGAGCTGGAGGTCACAGCATTCCTGACTCCCCTCCAGCACTTGAATTAAGCACCACCTTCCTCCAATCCAAGAAACAGAACCAGATATCCCCAAATTCCACAATGCAGAGGTTCCTCCAGGCTTGTAGGAACACAGGCAATGGTGCAGGGCAAGGCTGAGCATTTCAGTGATGGATCCATAAACATCCAAAAGTGCAGAATCAGCCAGGGCAGGGATTCCCTGAACTGCCAGTGCTTGGAAAAATCCACTGTTCAGAACACCCAGCTCCCTTGTTCTGCTGTTCCAGTGTCACCAACACCTCCTGTGGGGCCATTTGAGAAGGGGGACAGAGCTCCTTGACAAAGCTCAAAACACAAATATTTGTTTTGGGATAAAAAAGAAATCTATACACACACTTAGAATGTGTTAGAGATATTTCTGGGAATGATATTGGCATAATCTATGTGTTTTTCTGGGGTAATACATATATGTACACTGTGTGGATATACACAATATATATGTGTGTGTTTATCCATAAAAACACATAAAATAAATATGTATCCATTAATAATTATTAATAAATTAATATATATTTTAAATGTAATCTTTATTTATTTTTAAATTAGTGTTATTAAAATTAACATTTATTTATTTTTCTCCTGCTGCAGGGCTGGAAGGTGGCTCTGGAGCAGGTGGAACAATGGGGAAGATGCTCATCCTGTAAAAGCTGGGGCTGTCCCCCTGCGTGCTGATCCCTGCCTGAGTGGCCTGCTGGTCCCCAGGCTGGCTGTCCCCTGCTGTCCCCAGCCAGGCTTTCCTGGGCAGGCTAAGAGTGCCCCCTGCAGCCCTGCCAGCCCTTCCACTGCCACAGGACTGTTTGCCATTCCCAAGAAATCCCCAACAAAAGCCAAACTAAGACATTCTGAAATGCAGAGAGCCCAAAGCTCAGAGCAAAGGCAGCTGATTAAAGGCACAAAGAGAGGGATGCAGGAGGGTGAAGTGCTGGGCAGTGCTCTGTGTCCCCAGTTTGGCTGCTCCAGAGGAAAGGAGGGACGGCAGGAGGGACAGGAATGTGTCCCCACAAGCTGCTGGGTTTTGTTTCGAGGATAAACCTCCCATTTCTGCATATCGCAGGTAAATGAAAGGGATGCTCTGCGAGCTCTGCCAGCAGCTGGAAGCTGCACACTCCCTGCAGCATCCATCAGATGTTCCTCTGCCCCTCCTCTCCACAGCTCTGAGGTGCCAGACGAGACAGGAGGGGGAAAACCCACACCAGAAGCCCCCCACAGGCTCTGTGCCTGTGATGTTCAAACCCTCCCAGCACCTGAACTCCCCCTCAGCCCTGGCTTTGCTGGCTCCAGCTTGACGAGGGTCACGCCTGCAGCTCAGAGTGTTGGGATTTAAATTAGCAGAGCTCCACGTGCTGAGGAAACTCAGCATGGGACTGGAAACCCTGAATCCCTCAGGGTAGAACTGAAGCAAAAGCATCCAAAAGCTGCACAGCACAAGAAAAAGCTTTTACTCTTCTAGAAGCATCTTCTTGTGGCCATCATCACACCCCTGCCCAGGAGCCAGGTCATGCTTTGCCTTTAGGGAAATCCCCAAATTCAGCCCAAATCAGTGCTGAAATACAGAGCTTTCCTCACAGCCTGCACAGGAGCCACATCTCCACACAAATAAACGGCTGGAATTCAATGAACACAGGGAAAACACAAACAAATCACTGCCAGGGGCTTTTCACTGCGTGTCTGGGGAGGTTTCAGAGGGTTATAAAGCAATGCCTCAAATTTCCCCTTTGGAAAGAAATGTCACAGCTGTGACAAAACCACCCCACTTGTGCTGGGACAGGCCCACAGAGGCCACCTCACAGCATCCTGATTTTGCAGAGGGGAGCTGGCAAAATCCCTCCTGCAAACCCAGCAGCAGAGCAGGGACCACAGCCTGGGGCAGGGAGCAAAACATCCTGCTCCTGGGAGCAGCAAAGATGGGTTTCCTTTTCCAAAGTTTCACTTATTTTTCAGGGTGGAACAATGCTTAAATCACAGCACAAAAGGGTGAGGACACACAGAACAAAGAGACAATCCCAAAATCCCTGCCCAATGCTCAGCAGTGTAACTTCCCAAGCCACTTCTCTTCCCACTCAGTAAAATCCTTGCTTTCTTCCACAAAGACAACAAAAACTCACAATATTTGCAACCTGGGAAAGGCCCCCCCCCCGTGTGAAAAATCACACCAGCTCCACCCAGAGCAATCCCCAGACCCAACAAAGCTCCTTCCTACCTGAAGAGCTCCCTGATTTCCCTGACAGTGGCCTGGAAGGGGATGTTTCTGACCAGGATCTTGGAAGTTTTCTGCTTCTTGACCATCTGTTTCTTCCTGGCTGATTTCACAGCAGGCCTGCAAGCCAAGGGAAGGGCAGGTAAGGAGCAGGGAGCAGCAGAGCCCCTTGGAACTGTGGCTCCCTCAGGATTTGGAATGACAAAAACGAGGCACGAGCTCTCACATTGTTTGTGACAATGGAAATGCCACCCAGAACACCAAGAAGGACCAAGTTTCTGTGATTGAAATCCTACATCTGAAAATTAAATGGCCCATCTTGCTCTAGCTGAGGTCCTCATCTCACATTTTCCACTAACTCGTGTTTTGTCACCAAATCTTAATTGTCAGGAAAATGCACTAATGAATATATTTTTTAAAGTTAGCTTAATGTAAGATAATTTTTGATTCTTTTTCTTCCTGGCTTATAAAACAGCAAATAAAATTTTGTGACAGAGCATTAATTTTTTTTTTTTTACCTCTGGAATTGTATTGCATTTGGACAGGGTCAGAATTTACCTAACAGATAAGAAAGCAGCTTATTCCATAAAGCAAAGCACTTCCCATTGTGGGCTGGATACCTGCTGAAGGGATTTTCAAAATCAAACTGCAGAAAAATGGTTTATGAAAGAACTGAAACAAAGTGCAGACACAGGGAGCTGTCACACTGTTTGTGGTCCCCGGGAACCAGATTTTCAAACAAATTCTGACATTTAACAGATATCATTTCCAGTAGGGTTTCCAGAGGGTCTAAAGGACAGTGTTAAGGTGCCAACATTCAAATATCTGGATTAATTTGCAACTTTGCAGTTCAAATATTCTGAGTAAGAACTAGGAAGGAATCCTTAAAAACCAAGCCTAATTCCAAGTAAATTCAACCACAAGGAACCATCTCTTCTGTGCCTGATTGACCAGACAAAAGGAAATAAATGCAAACTTTTTTAATCAAGCAAGAAATTTGTTTTTATCTTGACTTGATCAGAATAATATTCTTAAACTCCTGTTCTCTGAGATGAACAGGTAAAAAACTTCATTACCCAGAGAGGATTTGTCTCCAAGAACAGCCCACGGGAACTCGCAGTGCTGCCTGCACTGTCACCAGAGCAGAGGATTTTTCCTTGAGCAGGGAAGAAAACTCTGCCTGGTTCTCACTTTGGGCTCACTTTTGGGGCCCCACTACAGCTCATTCCTCACTTTTTTCTTTTCCTTTCAAGTCAAACTGAGGAAAGCAGAGCAAAGGCTGATGTGTTGAACAGCTGGAGCACTGCTGGTCACAGCCCTCAGGATGCAGATTTTGGGGAAGAAGCTCCCAAGGAGCAGCTGAGGTGTTCAGAGGGGAGAGGGGAGCCTCACCTGACAGCTCTCTCTGACAGCTTCACTTCCAGCTTGTGGCCATCTACAGTGCAGCCCTGGGAGATCAAACAGAGAAACAGCAGGGAAAAAGATAGAATTAAAAAGACAAAATTAATATAAATAGCTATGTAAAAGAATTAAAGGTCAAAGAAGCACTAAATAAACATGAATCAGTATTTGTTCTGTGAGGGGGACCCAGATCTCTGCCCCCTGTAAGGCAGGAAAACTCAATAAAATTCACTCCTTGTACATTTTCTGGGATTTCCACCTGGGATCAGCACTAAGAAACACACTTTCCTATGGTCTTGTCCTTTCACCTTGTGGATGGGGAAAAAAAGTAAGGAACTTAGAAGACACGGTCACAGCAATGCAAATGGGGAAAGGAACACCAACAAATGATCGCTGCATTAAAATAATACATAGTACATTTTTCCTCACCAGGCAGTATTCAGGTAGCATTCAAAACTGAACAGGAAAATCTGAAAATATCATGATGCTATGAAAAAAGGATTATTGTGCAAAAAGAAACTTGTAGTAATGAGGAAAAATAGCATTTCATACTAAGGGCAAGATTTAACTATTGAGATAAGAACAATAACAACTGTTAATGCTGATAATCACGAATATTTGAGGTTTTCAGATTCTTGCCAGGCTCACCACATGCTTTGTCAAGCTAAATGCTGGGAGGAGGCAATGTAGGAATATCCATTAGGTGGAGAAGAGGAAACCTTGTTTCCTGACAACTTTTTCAGCTAATGTTTTTTTTGCAGCTTTTGGCCAGCTGCACTATTGAGCGAAAATAACATTTGGAGAAAGATGGCAAAACACACTGAATAACATACAACCTTCAGGAATAAAATGTCTCCATCTCATAAACCCTCTTCCCTCATAAACCCAGCCCATTTTAGAGGCCTCTCCACCTGCCCAGTGCAACCCCCAGCCCTGACAGCCTCAGCCACATTTGGGACTGCCAGGTTCAGTGAGGTTTTTGGGAAGAATCCCAGCCTGGCAAGGCTCAGGCTCACCTGGAGCTGGCGCAGGGCTTTCTGGGCACTCTCTGGCTTCTTGTACTCCACAAATCCAAAGCCCATGGAGAGCAAGGTGCCTGTTACAAGAGAAAGGGGACTTGTTGAGAAAGCAGTGACAATATAAAAACAAACCAGGAGCGAGCACTGATTGCCAAAACTGGGGGACAAAAGCTCAATATTCCATGAAAAGGGCCAGGCTGAGTCTTTGGAGCAAGGCACTGCTCTGGTTTAGGTGCTGATGTGAAGAGGGGATAACAGATGTTAACAAAACTGATTTTTTGCTTTGCAATCACCTCAGTGCAACTTCCTTAAATAAAACACTGCTGGTGACAATCAGGGGAAGTGATCCCACTGTGGAGACACATTCCCAGAGCTAGAGTGGGAATGCCACCTCCAGAGCCAGGGAGAGACATCTCTTCCCTCCCTGCTCAGGAAAGGCTGGCAGCACCTGCAGCCCCACCTGAGGAATACACTGCCTAAATCAGGAGCCAGAATTAGGCATGATGAACAATGAGGGGAGAAATCAACATCTCATTTTCAGCTTCAGACCCTCAGTGAGGGCAGAGATGACCCCCAGTGCCAGAGGGATCAGTGGTACAAGATCAGCCCCACTGGTGCAGCCTGGTCACACCCACAGCCAGACCCACCAGCAGGACTGAAGAACTCACTTCATTTCTCTACCTCCCAGTGGATCTGAGTTTTCCAGTGAAAGGGAAGCTCTGTCAAGGGGAAATCCCACCAAGCTGTGGAGCTCCCAGAGAGAAGCCAGGCTTGCCTTAATCCAACTCACTGGGAACAACAGCAGGGACACTCCTGCCTGCAGCCTGGGGCTCAGGGCTGGCAGGGACAAGGCAAACCCAGCCCATCAGCACAGCTCTCAGCCAGCATCCCTGAGGAGCCACCCATTCCTGGGATAATGCAGGGTTTCATCCTCACAGGGCTCCTGGGAGCCTGCACCCCGCTCTCTTCTGTGCCCATGAAGGGGTTTGGCATCTCCATTTCAATATCTCAGGAGAAGACCACGTCTCCACACATCCCACAATGGAGTTTAACCTTCCAGACCCAGCCCTGGGGAAGGTCTGGCTGCTGCCTGCAGCCACTTTGACAGGAACATTTCTGGAAACACGGAGGCTTTTGCCAGCAGAACACAAATGCTCAGCCAGATGAATGCTGAAGCAATGCTACACCTGAGCCCTCAGCAAGCAGCTGAGGGAAGGAATTGAACAGCAGCAGCTAGAGTACCTGCTTTGTCTTTCTTCTTGGATATTGTGCAGCTCTTCAGGGCTCCCACTTTGGAGAATGTCTGCAAGGAATTTGGACACGTGACTGAGCTCCCTTTGTCACAGGCTGCCAACTCAACTGCCAGCGTGGCCCCCTTCCCCACAGCCCCCACCTGCCAGGCACAGCAGCTGAGCCTTTCCTCAGCTCATTATTTCTGTGCAAATACACCAACAAACACAGAGTTTTAAAGGCATTCCCAGAAATCCTCCCCACCCCCCAGAAACACTGCAGAGATCTGAGGTGGCTCTGGATTACAAGATGCCCTCAGCCAGGTAGAGACCTAAAGGCCTGGGATGTCCCCAGAACACAGCTCTTCCCAAAAATGCAGTGCTAGAGGGTAGCAAACTATCCATTGACTCCCTTTTACAGCCAGAGAAAGAAGAGAGGACAAGTCCCAGCCCTCCTCTGGACATGTATTTGTCCAGAGCTGGACCAGAGTCTCTCCACAGTCTCACAGGTCCAGGATTCTTGGACCATGGAATGTGGCATTTGACATGGCTACAAAACGTGCCAGAGATGGGAACTGAGCTGCTTTCCCTTTTTTTTTGTACTACCACCCCACAGGACTTGAGGAATGCCATGCTCTTTCCCAAAAAAGCTTTGCTGAGGTGAAGCAGCACAAGGCAGCTCAGTGTCAGAAGCTGAGGTGAAAAGCACATTCAGAAATCATCATTTATTTATTCACTGCCTCACACACGAAGCAGTGGCAGAGCTGCAGCAGTGCCTGTCCCAAGGAGGAACATTACAGGAAACGTGGGAAATCAAGGATGTTCAAAGATTTCCTACTGCCTCCACCTGTCTCTAGGTGGAATTAAACCCCACCAAAGCAGCTCCAGATGCATTTGTCTTAACTGACACCTGGAGTGATGTTCCCAGTGCCAGCACAGCCCAGTGCTCTCTCAGCTTCAGCTGAAATCCTGTAAACACTGTGTTTATGCTCACCTCCCTCAGTGTGTCTTCTGTGGTGGCAAAGTTCAGGTTTTTGATGAACAAGGTACACCCAGAAATGTTTTCTTCCTCCTCCTCCTCCTCTTCTTCCTCCTCCTCCTGTGCTGCTGCATCCTCTGAGTCCTTAATAGCTTCACCTGAAACAAGAAGAACAAACTAAACTTCCTAAGATGGAACAAAGCCAAATTCTGGGGGATTTGCCCACTCAGATTTTGGGGGAGCCCCTGGGATGAGCTGATCAGTCCTCAAAGTGGGAAGTCACCCAAACAAAACATATCCTGGGGCTTGACCTGACAGCAGAGCAACACAGAGACCCCAGAAAGTCAGACAGAGCTCTTACCTGGTACCAGCCCTGCTCCATCCTCCTTCCCTGGAACCCCAGCTTTTTTTTTCTGAGGGGCTGGGCTGAGGAAAACACCCATTGGAGCCCACTCCAGAAACAGTGGCACGGAATGGAACTGCAAAGAGGAGATGAGAGGAATGAGGAGTGAAGGGGGCAAAGTCTGAAGCGAAATCTCTGCTCTCAGCTTCATTTTCACCTTGCACTGTTGTGGACGACAGCAGTGGAAAAGCTGAGTAAGGGGCTAAACTGTCCCAAAAGGATGTGACCTTACAGGACCACAGCCCAAACTCTCTGTCCCAAAAGGATGTGACCTTACAGGACCACAGCCCAAACTCTCTGTCCCAAAAGCATGTGACCTTACAGGACCACAGCCCAAACTCTCTGTCCCAAAAGCATGTGACCTTACAGGACCACAGCCCAAACTCCCTGTCCCAAAAGGATGCGACCTTACAAGACCACAGCCCAAACTCTCTGTCCCAAAAGGATGCGACCTTACAGGACCACAGCCTGCTATGAATCACTCCCGGACTGTGAAAGTGAAAAGAAACCCTCCAGCTGTGTCACAGCCCCTTCTCCAGCAGCCTCTGCAGGCTGAGCTCTGCTCTGCTGCACCAGGCACCTCCCTAAGCCCAAAGGACAGAGGCTGGACACCAGTGGCTCTGGGATAACACCCTCCCCACACCCCCTGTGCCCCTCTCGCTCAGAGCCAGACCTTCTGCAACTCCCCAGTCTCCCACAGCCCCCTCACCCTGGAGTAGGCCAGGCTGGTGAAGGCCTGCTTGGCCTCTGTGGGCTCCAGGAACTCCACGATGGCTGTGATGCCTCCCTGGGGCAGCAGCACCCGGCCCAGGCTGCCATGCTGCCCAAACACCTCCTCCAGCTCCGCGGCGCTCGTGCCTGCAGGGAGGTTCTTCACCAGCAGCACGGTCCTGCTCCTCTCTGCAGCAGCCTGCCACAGCCAGCAGGGAAGACAAAAGGGAATATGGGATGTCAGAGAGCAAATCCAGCCATTTTCCAACTGCAGAATTGGGATCCAACACGCTATGCTCTCCCTCTCTCCGTGTCGCTCCTTTCCCGCATCCAAAAGGACCAAGAGCTGCTTAGAAAACACTCCCTGGAAGAGCCACATCTCACTACAACCACACCTCAGGGATGGAGGTTTCAGCTGCAGATCCATCCTGCATGGACACAGGGCTCCTTCCCTGCCCACAGCAAGCTGACCACCATCCTAAAGCCATCCTATTAAGGATTTCACCCATCCCGAGGGCAGCAGCATTTGCAAATGGATACAACACTTCCCAGCTCATCAGGGAAGGCTCAATCCTGCAAGATGCTGAGGATTTAATTACTTTCCAAGAGAGCTGAGAACAGCAGGACTAGAGGAGGCAGATCCCCACTGGTGTCTCCAGCAGAGCCCCTCACCTGGCTGAAGGAATCCAGGCTGACTCCGTTCTCCACGAGGAACTGGCGGATTTCCTGCACCAGCTCCGTTTCTCCCAGAGCCACTCTCACTGCCACGCTGTCTCTGCTCTCCTGCAGGCAAGAATGCAGTCACCTGCTGCTCTCAGAGGCACGTGCAAAGGGAATGAGGCAGGCAGCTTGAGGGTAAAATGCTCCAGCTCCTCTGGAGCTGCTGGTAGTTGTACTGCTGGAATTTGAACACATCCCAAAGCAAAACAAAATTTCCAGGAAGGATCTGTGCTTTTAGGGTGCAAAACGAAACTTCCAGGAAGGATCTGAGCTTTAGGGTATAAAACGAAACTTCCAGGAAGGATTTGAGCTTTAGGGTATAAAACGAAACTTCCAGGAAGGATTTGAGCTTTTAGGGTGCAAAACGAAACTTCCAGGAAGGATCTGAGCTTTAGGGCATAAATTCCCACTAACTTCTAGTTATGTGGACATGCAGAATTCAGCCACAGGAAAGCAGAGTGGGAAGGAAGGCTGGGAACCAAGGGATCAGAGGCTCAGACCCCACAGAGGTGCTGCAGCCTCAGCCCATGTGGTGCCCATGGATGCACTGAGGCTGCTCCTCTACAGGACCTGGAAGGCCTCAAAAAAAACAGGCAGGAAAGGGATGTCCCACCCCAGCTGATCCAGCACAACCCAACTCACAGCATCCAGCACTTGGCTTTTGGGAGCGTTGTACTTCTGGGCCATGGCATCAGCCACAGCGTTGGTCCCCACAAACAGCGTGTTCCAGTTGTGGGAGCTGGAAGAGAAACACAGCCAGGGTCAGGCACAGGGCCCTGCTGCTGTGACCTCTCTGCTCAATCATCACAGGGAAAGCAGCTCTGACAGCACCGTGAGCAGGCAGGGGGAAAGGAGAGGGAAAGGAGGGTGCAACATGCTTAGAGAAGGGACAGGATGAGGGAGATGTGAGCAAACAGAGAGCAGTGCAGGCAGCTGAGCTCCCCCAGACCTGACTGCTCACAGTTCTGCAGTTCAGCTCCTGGCTCAGAGCAACACACCTGTCCAACAGGTTTCCTAAACCCACAAACCCCAAACAAGCAAGGCTGCACCCTTTTCTCTTCAAAACAGAAAATATCAGCCACTTCTTTCAAATTAATTTGTCACAGCAAGAAAAAGCTGCTACAAGCTTTGGAATTACAGGTGGCCAAGCAGAGGAGTAAGGCCCATCTGATGTGAAACCATCCTTCTCAAGAATTCCAGAATCAGATTAACTTTTATTAGAGAAGTACCTCACACACAAAGCCATTCAAAGCCCTGCTGCTCAACTATTTGGGCAATCAGGTAGGTGAGAAAGGAAACAAAGCTGCCCAGCAAATCCTTTATCAACTTTGGGAATCTCTCAGCCCCTGCAGACCCCACATGGATCCTGCCAGCTCCAGGAGCCTGGCAGCTGGCACTGTACCTGCCACTGGTGGCTTTGTCCTTGGCCTCTTTGCGCTTTTTGTAGGAGGAAGACTCTTCTGCCTCTCCATCTTCTGGTTTTTCCTTTCTGATTGTGGATGGTAAAAGATGCATCATTCTGCCCTGCAAGACAGGAAGAAGTCCAGCAGCTCTGGAATAATCCAGACATCCACGTGGAGGAAATTTCCTGGCACCTTTCCCAGTCAGAGAGCCTTGGTGGAAGGAGGGAATTTTCCTTCCCAAAGGAGACACAGCTGCAAGTCCAAGTGGCCACAGAGTGTGAGAGATCCCGAGCTCCTTCCCACCTCTCCCAGCATTTTGCTGTCTGCAAAGCTTTTCAAACCAAGTTACCCTACCCAAAAGAGCCTGCAGGAGAGACTCAGCCTTTTTAACAAAGCCCAGGAGCAAACTCTGAGCCACATTCCCACCAGCTGCAGGCAAAGCACAGGAAAAGCCCCAGCTGCTGTACCTGGAACACCTGCCCATCCAGCTCTGCCAGGGCCTTCACGGCGTGCTCAGGGATCATGTAGGTGATGAAAGCAAATCCTTTGGGCTTCTTGGTCAGTTTGTCTATGGGGAAGTGGATCTCCGAGATGGGTCCTGCAGGAGGCAAGGCTTGGTGGTCACAGCTCTGAGCTGGCACCTCCCAGGCACAGTCAGGGATGAGGGGAGCAGCTCTGGGGGGGGTGCTGAGCCACCAGCCTGGGCCAGGAGCTGCAGAGGGACAAGGTGGGCCCAGCACAAGCACCCCAAGGCCAGGTGTGGCAGCTCATGGGCTCTGACAGGTGATGATGCCAGAATGATCTTTGTCTTTTCTTTTATATCCCTTTTACACAGTTCTGTGCGTCCACAAGTATTAGCAGTATGCACACTTGCATCCTTCTACTTAGTTTAGTGCTCAGTGTTCTGTAAGTGTTCTGTAGGCCCTGAGACTGAACAGCCCAGAGCTGCAGAGCCAGGGACACCAAACATTCCTGCTATCTCAGGAACCCAAGGTCTCCTGGCAGGACAGATTCTGGAAACTCAGAGTCAGCCCACCCCAGCCCCAGCATTGGGCTCCCTTGTTGGATCTGCTGATGTGTAAAGTCTAGAACTGGTGTGTGTGACTGACAGTGGGTGTGCATTGTGGTTGAAGTGGATGCATCAAACGGGATCCTGATTAAAATACTGAGGTAAAGACCCCAGCCCCTTTAACCGTGTCTGGCTTCATTCTCCTAACACCAGGAAAAGGCATCAGTGAACAAACCAGACAAGCTCTGAGCAGCTGCCTTTACCTTCAGTCAGGGACAACAACTTCCAAAACCTCACCCCCTCTGCCCCAGGGTGCCAAGAGAACCTTCAATGTGTTTGATTTGGAGGTAGAAGAGGGAAACTCCACACTTACACCCCTTTTGGAATGCCAAGTGGATGTCAAGGATTCACCTGCAGGAAGCCTCCTGCCAAGCAGGCTCACATCATCACACCAGGAAATAAAATGATGGGAGCTGGGCCATGTCCAAGAGATGTCCCAGAGCTCTGTCCACTCCCAGCCAGCAGGAAAAGCTCTGGACAAAGGGAAGATGTTGCCCTGCAAGCTCCAGTGCATGGCAAACACTCACCATACTTGGAAAAGATCTTCTCCAAGTCCTCCTCAGTGCTGGTGAAAGGCAGATTCCTGACAAAGAGTCTCCCTGATTCAGACAAGTCCTCTTCCTCCTCATCATCCCTCAGCTTTCTCTGCCAGGGCTGGTGATCAGGTTTTGCTGGGACAGTTTCCTTTGGGGTGTTCCTGCACCTGGAAACCTCCACACAGCATCCACCTGCTCCCCACACAACACAGAGGGACATTAATGCTTCCCAAACCCACCAGCCACACCAGCCACGTGCAAAGAGCCCAGGGTTAGAGCAGGGACACAATTACAGCCCCAGGCTCTGAGCAGGGCTCAAAAATAAAGGAGAGGTGGGGGCTGCAAGGGTCAGTCTGCATAAAAATCAGGGTATCAACAACAGAGCCCCAGCCTGTCTGTGCCAACCTGGTCCAAGCAGCCGTTCCCATTCTACACAATAACTGCAAACAATTTCAGAACTTGCACCAAGGGTTAGGCCAAGCCCAGCCTCCCAGCACAGTCTGTACAAAGCTGGACTCGAGCTGGGTTATTTTTATAACAAGAACCACCTCAAGCACACGGCAAAACACAAGAGCCCCAAAACCCCACTCCTGTCACAGCACCTGGTTCATCCCAAGGAACAACCCCCACCATGTGCCTGGGAAAAACTGCAATCCCAGGAGCTGCTTGTGCAGGGAGCACTCGAGCAGCTGAGCTCCCACGGATGGAGAGAGCAGGAACAAACAGCCCTTACCCAGGAATTCTTTCTTCCGCTTCAAGGCCCTTTGCATTTCTGCTTCACTCTTCAAGTCAACAAAGATGTAACCTTGGAGGAAGGGAAGGTTCAGCTGAGCATCATGTGGGCAGCACACACAGCCACTAATTGGGTAATTAAGGGTGAATTGGGCTTGCTCTAATATAGATTCCTATAGATGGAGCATTCAGCTCCCATGAAAAGTTTCAATCCAGCCTGGAAATGGCCATGGCAGACAGGAAGGCTGCCTTTCAAAGCTTATTCTCTACACATAAATCAGAAAAGCCTGACTTAGCTGGAGGAGGCTTTCACAGGCCTGAGAGCAAAGAAAAGGTGCATCCCTTGTTGGGTTATTAAAGGCAAAGGGCACAGAGCAAAGCCCCAAGGAGCTGCTCACACAAACCAGCACAGTGCAGCCATCCCACAGGAACAGCCTTTGCCCTGCCGTGCTTTGGGGTGTTTGGAGAAGTTCTGCATGCAGATCAATAAAAAAAAAAGGCTCCTGCTGCTCCTCCTAAGGGAGCACAGCCAACATTACTCTGCCCACGGCATCCTGTGGGCAGCAAGTAGGGCAGGAGAGCTGCAAAGTCACAGAAAGGTCTGGAAGAATCAGGCCACGAGCCAGGGATTTGGGACTGCAGACTAAAAGAGCAGAGGGGTGATCAAGAGACCCCCTAATTCACAGATCCCACCCTCCTTCCACACACAGCACTTACCTGAATTCTTCCCCTTGGCTTTTTTCTCCATCCGGATTGCTACTGGCTTCAGAGGGAAGAAAAAATCCCGAATTTTTTGCTGCAGGAAGAATTAGAATTGTTTGATTAAGTCCTCAGATACAGGAAGCAGCAAACTGCAGACTTGGGTTTTTACACACAAAACACCTTGTTCAACAGATCTCTGCACAAAGAGAGCTGAAAAGTTGCCCTGACCACCCACAAAACCCCCCAAACAGTGAGGAGTTTCTGCAAAGACCTTGCACAGAGACCCCCTGAGCCTCCCTCCCCGCTGGGAAACTAAACTTGCCTCAGTGGTGTTCGAGGGGGCCCCACGGAGTTTCACTGTGAATGGAGTGCTGGCCTCCCCTGAGCTGCCCTGTGGGAAGGAAAGGGGGAAAAAGCAGAATGAAAGAACAAAAATCACAGCACAACCTGCTGGGCTTGGCCAACAAACAGGGGATGGAGAGAGGGAGGGAATATCAGGAGATTCCCACAGCTGCAGCAGCCCGGGGCAGGAGGTGGCAGCTGAAGGTGCAGCCATGAAAAACTGAATTCTGCTGTTTCCAGGAGAGCATTTCCTGGAAAAAAACCCCTGCAAAGGGCACTGGCAGCATTTATCTGGAAGGCCCATCTTTGGGAATTCAGTCAGCCCTGAGGAGATGCAGCAAAATTCCTAAATGGGTCACTCCAAGAATGCCAAGAAAGCTGGTGCCCACTGGGCCCTGCAGCTTTCCCAGGCTGTCAGCTCCTCCCTGCAGGGCCTGACAGATCTGCTATGCATAAAACTGCTGCTTCAGAGGACAGAGGAGTCTAATTCAGCTGTACCTCCTGTGTGGATCCTTTTTTCTTCTTCCCCACGGGTGTTTCTTGCTGGGTTTGTTGGGCTTTTGGCTTCCCCCTTTTCTCTGGGTGGGTTTCTGCAATGCCTGAGTCCTCCTCAGTCTCACTTTCCTCTTCCTCCTCCTCACTCTCTGTTTCCTCCTCTGTGCCGGAGGAGGAGGAAGAATCCTTCACCACTTTGGATTTCAGGTAATCCATATCTGAGAGGTCTTTGCTGAAGGGGCCTTCCTCCCTCCTTTCTTTCCTGCCAGAGAGAAGCTTTTATCACACAGATGCTGCTGCTGTCCCTCAGGGCAGGAAGAAGCTGAGAACTGACACAATCATGGCCCATCACCTCCCTCTCCTCTGCCTTCTCCAGGGAAAGGCTTGAGAACAGCAGAGCAATTTCATCTCAGTACTTCCAGACTGGATTTCAGAGCAACAAACACATTAGGAAAGGGTTTGAGGTGCTCCAGGACCAAGTATTTTGTCACAATTTTAACTAAATACCCCAAGCAGGCCTAAGAGAAGGGTTTCAAATATTCAGTTTTACAAGATAAAAGACAAAATCCCACCTACATTTGAGTTATCCAAGGAGAGATGAGGAGCAGCAGGGAAAACACCACACACTCCACCAGAACAGCCAAAGGAAATCCCACAGGGAGGGAGAAAAGCTCCAAACCCACCCCCATCCCTGCTGGATGCTAAAATTCACACAGCACCAGACTCCTGAGTCTGCAAAATTCACTCAGGGACCAAGACACTGAAGCCTGTCCCTTCCCACCACCCCTGGCAGGCCCAATTTTGGGCATCAAAGGCAGACCAGACAAGTTCACAGCTCCCAAACCCACAGAAATCCCATCCAGCCCTGGAATTCCTGGAGATGAAAGGGGCTGCAGGCAGGGAAGCTGCAGGTGTGGCCCTGGTGCTCCTCCCTAAGGACACAGGGAAAGCACAAATGCCACCCCTCATATCAGACACTGCATTGGCCACATCTCCCCAAATCTGGGGACACAACCATCACCCCCAGCACACAGAAAGGTGGGACCCCACCCAGCCCAATCTGTCACTCCCTCTCATGACCAAGGCAAGCAGAGGGTGACACAGCTCTCTCAGGTACCTTTAACCTCCTCATCATCTTCAGAGGGTTCATCCCCTTCCTCACTGAGCTCCTCAGACTCATCGGAGTCAAAGTTCAGGTAATCAGCTGCTGCTGCTGCTGCTTTCCCCTTCTTGGGCTCCTCTGCCAAAGTGTCATTAGCCCACGTGGCCACCTGGGACCTCTTCTGGTGAACCACCAAGAACTCCTGGAATGTTTTATCTTCTTCCAGCTGTGACAAAAAGAACAGACAAGATGTGAAGAGAGACTCACAGTGAATCTGAAATCCAAGATATCACCTCATTTCCAGCAGTGTAAAATCAAAAATCCCTAAAGGGGAGCTCAATTTAATCACAAGGTGATTAAACTCTTCTCAAGGTATCTCATTCCTACTCTTTTTTGTTTTTTATAATTGGTGTTCAGGAAGTGCTTTAAAGAGGAAAACAAAACAATAAAAAGAGACAAAAAACCCCAGACAAGTTAAATGTGACAGAAGTCACAGATGGTTAAACCCCAGAAGTGCTAAAACAGAACTGACCTGGATGCAGGGTGTGCTCACACAGGAGCAGCTGAGCATTAAAACACTGGACACCCCAGTGCTGGGGCTGTTAAAGTGATTTTTCATTCAGAACTGGGCTGTCCCAGCCTGAATTAACAGCATGGGAAGTGGGACAGGATGGAATTATTCAGCAGCAAGAATGCAGGGACTGCAATCCAATCTCAACTCACCTTCTTTAAGTTATCCACTGGATCTTTCTTCTTTTTCTCCTTGGGGAAAAAACCCAGAAAGGTTTATTAGAACCCCAGGCAGGAAACCCAAGAGCACAGGGAACAGAGGCACAAAACACCAGCTGCAGGTGTGCCAGCTGCTCTGTCCCTTCTCCCAGCCCAGGCCACCCCTGTCTGGCACTGATCAGAGCCCCAGGAACCAGGCAGGACTCACCTTCTTGGTGCCTGCAGGAGCTGCACTGGCCACGGGCTCCTTGGGCTGCTGCTCTGAGGCCGGGACCTTCTGAGAGTGCTTGCTCCAGGCTTTGGGTTTTGTGGGGTCCCCAAAAGACTTGCACAGCTCCACCTGGAAGGGATCAGGCTTTTAATTAAACAGATGTTCTGGGTTGGAACTTCCCTTGGGAATTACTGTGACCCTGGTGGGGAGCAGGGGCCGGGCAGGAGCAGGGGCCGGGCAGGAGCAGATCTGTAAAGAGATTTATTTTAGAAGCACAGAGGAGACATCACAGAACCCCAGGATGGTTTGGATTGCAAGGGGCCTTAAAGTTCCACCCTTTTCCTCTGTCCCAGGCTGCTCCAAGCCCCGTCCAGCCTGGCCTTGGGCACTGCCAGGGATCCAGAGGCAGCCCCAGCTTCTCACAGAGCCTGCCCACCCTCCCAGGGAACAATTCCTTCCCGATATCCCATTCCCTCAGAATCTCGGGCAGGTATTTTTGGAGCTCAGCTCACCGTGATCCTGGAAGTGTCAATGAAGCTTTTGTTGAAGTGGTTCAGGGCTGTTTGAGCTTCATCCTCGGACCTGTAGCCAATGAAGCCGAATTTGCGGAACCTCCCATCCTTGGTGTACTTGAGGCAGCAGTCAGTGAGGGTGCCAAAGGCAGCAAAGAGCTTCCTGAAGCGCTCCTCCTTCATCTGGGGAGGGAGGGAGGGCAGCAGCAAGGGAAATCAGGCACGGAGAGGCTCTGGGAACAAGCCCAACCCCAAATACTCTGTCTCAAAGGGCTTCTGCAAGGCTGCAGGA
>JAHLSL010000041.1:2543459-2553527 GCA_025920805.1 Petroica traversi
GGGCGGCCGCGCAGCCAAAGCCCCTCCGGAGATGCTGGGCTTGCGCGGGGGATGGCGCTCAGCGATGGCACACCGAACAGTCACGCAGGAACGAGGAGGGAAGGGGGACAGGGGGTCTGGCCCACGGAAACTGTGGGTCCGGGGATGGATTCACGGTGCCAGCTTGGATGGGGCTTGGAGATACCAGCCTGGGATAGTGGAAGGTGTCCCTGCCCATGGAACGAGATGGGCTTTAAGGTCCCTTCAAATCCGTTCTGTGATCCTATGATTAAAAGCAACTTCCCTCTGAGGAACAGCTAAATAACGCAACAGCCAGAGGATGTTGTGTTGTGAGAGCTCCAAAGGATAAAAGAGAGCAAAACTCACTAAAAAAAAAATCCCTTGAGGGTTATTAAATACTGCAGGTCCTTTCCCACCTGAACATCCATCTACAGCTCCCTCCTGAGGGGCAGCTCCGAGCTCTGCTGTGACCCGAGGGAGCAGCTGGGGCTGTGCCAGGGGAGGGTTGGGTTGGACAGCAGGAAAAGGCTCTTGCCTCACCCCAGTTGGACTCCACGATCCTTATAGGTTCCTTTACACCTTTATTGCAAGAGGAATGCTCAGGACAGCTCTGAGCTTCAGCACCAGCCCTCCCCCATTCTCCCCAAGTTCGGAGTTACCCCAGGGCTAACCTGGAGCAATTCCACCCCTGCCATCTCCCAATGCCCCCTGAGGCTGCTCCAGCTGGCTGAGCCCATCCTAAGGGCTGGAAGCAGCCGGGACACAGGGCAGGAACTGCCCAGGGAGTTCCGGCCTCATCCCAGCGTCCTGGCAGGACTGGGGTGCACCCATGCTCTCCCCTGGGTGAGCAGCAGGGAAATGCATTTTCCAGGGAGGGAAAGCAGCAGCAATGGCCGGGCTGGGGCACGGGGAGCAGGAGAGAGCGGTGTGCTCAGTGTCCTGCTCAGAGGGACAGGGCACAGCACACCCCCTGTCACCCCACAGCCTGACCGGGGCTCCTTTGTCCCCTCACAGGGTCTCCGGGAGTGTCACAGCACAGGGACAGCTCCCTCCCCCCCCTTGCCCTCTGCTCTGCCTCGTCCTTGGCCGGGCTGTCAGGGCTGTCACTGCGATGCGGGCTGGCACTGACAGGACCCTGGCGCCATCACTAATGCATCCAGACCTTGCCCTTGTCACTCGTGTCCTCTCCAAGACACTTGTCCTCCTGTCTCCCTCGCCGTGTCCCCCTCACCTGCTGCGTGCAGCCAGCAGCAGTGCCCAGCTCCTGCCCACACGACAGGCTGACCTTGCCTGTCCCTGCTCCTGAGCAGCTGGATAAGGGTTGATCCTGGCCTTTCTGTGTCCGGCCTTTCTGCTCCGTGCAGTCCTCACCTCCCACCACAGCTGCCCCTGGGGCTGCATTTGCCTCCTCACTGCCTTTTCTGCAATTACAGCTGATTTTGCACTCAGTTGCTACAAGTGTGAGCCCTAAGGATGCCTGGGACAGGATCCTGGGGAGTTTGGGTGCTGAGACAAGACCAGGTACTTTTGATTCCAGTGTCCATGTAGGAATGAGGTTTTTCAAAGTCTATAGAGATGTTCAGCTCTGCTGGTCTCACTTCATTCAAAATAACCAATTTTATCTCTCCCCAGATGCAAAGGTTCAGTAGAGAAGCACAAGATTTACACCCTCTGGCTTCAGGTTTGATTTCCTTTGTGGGTTCTGCTCTTCAAGGTGGGTCAAGGTTTGAAGTTCACAAATGAAGGACTGGGAACATGCATTCTCTGGAAATCTGGGGGGTTTAGGGGGATCAGGGAGATGAGAGAGCTGCCCCTTCAGCAGGTGGATGTGCTGCACCATGGAAGGGCCTTCTCCAAGGTAGGCTCAGTTCCAATGTGAGAGCCCAGCCCTGGGCAGCTCAGGGAAACTGAAGCCCTGTCCTGAGAAGCTCAAAGGACATTTTGGAAAGCTCTCAGTGCTTGAATAGCTGCTCTGAAAATCATCCTGAAGCCTCTGCTGCTGGCACAGAGCATGGGCAGGGGACAGACCAGGCACTGTAGAGCCAGTTTGGATGGTTCTCTGGGGACAGGTCACCCAGCACATGCTCCAAAACAGAGACAGAGTCAAAATACATTATTTGGGATGCTTTTCCCCATAGAAACTATTGTCTCTAATGATAGCAGTATGAGATAGTCCAGTCCCAGTGTCACTGCGTGTCACCTGTCCCCACAGCAGTGCTGGGATGGATGCAAGTGGCCAGGTGGGACCTGGGTGTGGGGCAGGGAAAGGAAAAGGCTGTGCCCGGGTTTTGTGTCCTGAACTAGCTGAGAGCAGCAGGAGGCAGAGGGTGACTGGGAGCTGCCAGGCCCGGCAGAGGTGACACATCCCCCCAGACCAGGTGCTGTCCCCCACTCCATGTGGGCTGCCACAGACTGGGCAGGGACTGGGTGATGCCTTGGACAGAGGCTGGGCAAGGTTAAGAGAATGAACTATTTATTACAGGCCTTCAATCGATCACCTTGGGCAGCCAAAATCCTCCCAGGGGCTACGAGATGGACAATGGTCATGGGTTTTTCACAGAATTGTAAGTTTGGCCTATTTACATGTCAGGGGTTAATCCTCCAATTACAGCTTCAGGTGTATATTCATATTTCCCCAGTTCACTCTCCTGCAACTCACCTTTGTTCCTGAGGCTGTACAGTGTCCCTGGGTTTCAGGCCCAGAGGAATTGTTTTGTCTGACCAAAATGTGAAGACAGCCAACTACACTTTATATGGAGTTTGGAGTTACGCACTGATGCACTACAGGATTTGAAAAATATAAAGGCTGAAATCTGAAGACATCATGGGTGATGACTGTCCCTTGTCCCTCATCTCCAAACCCATGCTGGGCACAGAGGGACAGTGTCCCTTGTCCCTTATCTCGAAGCCATGCTGGGCACAGAGGGACAGTGTCCCTTGTCCCTTATCTCAAACCCATGCTGGGCACAGAGGGACAGTGTCCCTTGTCCCTTATCTCAAACCCATGCTGGGCACAGAGGGACAGTGTCCCTTGTCCCTTATCTCAGACCCATGCTGGGCACAGAGGGGAAGCTGCACAGAGTGGGGACAGGACGAGGTCCCTCCCTGAGCTCCAGAGAAGCTGCCAGAGCGTGTTACCTGCCCAGTCCCCCAGGCACTGGACAGGGCCTTGTACAGAACCAAAGAGCAGGGCACACCTGGCTGGGAGGTGGCACCATGGGCTGCCTGCAGCCAAAGAGCTGAACTTTGGAAAGCAGGGGACCACGGTGTCAGGAGAGGCAGGTGTGGGCAGAGGGACAAAGGGACGCTGTGCTCTGGGTGTGAGGGCACTGGGGGAAAGCGCTGCTGAGGAGGAGAGAGAAAAGAAAGAAGCTGCTGCAGAGCCTGTCTGGCCCCGGTGTGAGAAGCAGAGGGGAGATGCAAAGGCTCCAAAGGTGTTTGGAGAGCTGCTTCTCTTGCTCTGTGTTCCAAGGGGCACCGGAGGTTTCCCCTGGCTTCTCCAGGTGCCTCTCATGCCATGCCAGGCAGGCAGGGCTGTGACCCCGAGCTGGAGCAGAGCTGTGCTTGGTGTCCTGCCCTGGGCAGCCCTGGCACTGCCAGCCCTGCCAAGGAGGGCGAGCACGGCCCCGGGGCGCCCTTCATGCCTGTCGGATCGGCAGCGCCTCAGCCACGCCGGACGCTGCTGGAGGTGACCAGGGAAGGTAAAAGATCCCTCTGAGCCGGGGTCACCTTGGCTGTGACAGGTCCCCCCACGCCAGGCAGCCTCTGTGGTGCTCTCAGGACGCTGCTGAGCAGGGCTGGGGGCTGGGGGGGGGTTCTGGGGGTACCCACACCCCTCCTTGGCAGAAAGCACGGCAGGTGCTCCATTTCCTCAGCACGCAAACCTTGAGTCCTTCTCTTCCTTTTAGATGTGGGGAATGAGCAGCATTCAGC
Source organism: Petroica traversi (assembly GCA_025920805.1). NCBI lineage: Eukaryota > Metazoa > Chordata > Aves > Passeriformes > Petroicidae > Petroica > Petroica traversi. The sequence goes on from JAHLSL010000041.1 coordinate 2,547,393, forward strand.
CTCAGGGGTGACTACAGGGGGCTGTCACCTGGCTGAGGACCTTCTCCTGATCAAATTAACCCACAGACAGCGGCAAGGACAGGGATGAATGGGACTCAGCAAAACTCACAGCCTGCTCTTGGTGTGCTGATCCTGAGTCCGTGGGTAACATTATTTCAATAACAGCACAATAGGAAATGCTGCCTGAACCTCCCAGATCTGCTGTTGGAGACATTAAATTTTGGGAGGGGAGATGGCCCGAGCCTCCTTGTATGAACAAATTGTCCTGGCAGTCCTGAAGGACATAAAAGGCTGCTTTAAATGATCCAGCTGGTGCTTGGAAAAGCAGTGCCCGGGACACTCGTCCCTACTGTGTGCTGCACAGTGGGATGAGCCCAAGGGAGGAGGAGGAGGAGGAGAAATTGCCCTTCTGAAGGGCTTCATCCCTGGGACTCTGCCCAGCCCCTCTGCTGGAGGGACAGGACGCTGCCAGGAGCCTGTCCTTGCCCGGGGCTGGGACTGCTGCAGTGTCACCGTGGGCAGCACAATTTGGCTCCCAACCACACCTACCTCACCTGAACCCGCAGCTCCGGGGACAGCCTGGAATCGTGTCCCTGCTCCTGCTCTCTGCCCTCTTTTCACCTGCAGGATTTGGTGCAGATTGTGTCTTTTCAAAGCCTTCCTGAGTATCAGCAGATGGGGGAGATGATGAGGAAGGGCAGGAGGGACTTTCCCCCTCACACTGGGCACAAACGAGCTGCTGATGCCAGCTTGGCTTGCCATGGGGGAGGATTCCCAAAGGACTTGGAAATCCAGATAATCCAAGTGCTTTGCATTACAGCAGCTGGGGAGCAGAGGTTAAACCCTGTCCATGGGCAATAATTCATCTGCCAGAGCACTTAATGGGACCACACCTGCCCTGGAGAGGAGCCACCACCACCAGAGCAGGTCTCAGACCTTCCTCTCCCTCTGGAGGGGTGGCTGGCAGAGCTGAAGGAGATGATCCATGAGGACCAATCCCTCCTGGCATCACTGAACCCATCACAGCGCAGGTGTCTCCCAGCAGAGCCTCCCGTGGTTCTCCAGAGGGGCTGGGCTGGACCTGGGCACACACAGACTGCCCAGACTGGAGAGGGATTAAAGGAGAGGTCGATCCAGGCTCTCTCTGAGCCCACATAAATCTGCGGGAGATGTTGGCTGTGTCCTGCCACAGCTGCTGCTGGCCCAGGCTGCTGCTGCCACCCACCCAGGACAGTTTCCTCCAGGTGACAGATGAGCTCCGACTCCTTTCCCAAGCTGCCCCAAGCAGCATTTCCCTTCCGACCTTGCCAGACTCCCCAGCAACATCCCACTGTGGATGGGACCCTCCCTGAGGAGACCAGGGAGAGGGATTTTCCTGCTGCTGCCCCTTGCCCGGTCTCTCCTTCATTCATCGCCCCTTCCACCGCCTCGAGGTCCCTTTATTTCTGTATTTTCGGGTGTGTGTGTGCGCAAATGGGCTCAGGGGAGGGTCCAGGCAACAGCTGCCTTTGATCAGCACAACCTGTGGGAGATGGAGCACTCCAGGAATGCCGACTCCTGATCAAAGGTGGGAACACAGTGACAGCCGGGACTTGGCAAAATCCCATCCCGGCTAATCCCTGCTGGGGAGCTGGGGGGTCGCGCAGGGACCCCCACAGGCAGAGCCTCAGCCCATCGGAGGGATGGATCCCGGCAGCCTGAGGGCAGCAGGGCTCTGTCCCTCTCTGCCGCAAGAAATGGGATTCCCGTCTCTTCCTGGGCTCTCCATCATCCCGGCTCCCTCCAAACCCCGCCGCTCCTCCCTGGAGAGGGAGCTGAAGGAAAAGAGGGGCAGCGACGCCCTGAGACTTTTATCGCCTCCAAAAAGATGGATGGGAAGGTCATTTGCTCTAAAAACAGCTGGGAGGAAAAGGGAAGACAAATCGGCCCCTCCTGACAGACAGCCGGGTTTTGGGGACAGGGGGACACGGCTGCCAGCCCTGCTCCATCCCAGGCGCGTGGGTGGCAGTGCCAAGAATGTCCCGTGTCACCTTCCCCCGCGGCCGCTCTTATCTCCCAGCCTTTCTCCCGATAACGCCGCTGGAAGCCTGGCGGGAGGAGCAGGTGGACTCAGGCACGAAGTTTGTCAAGCTCAGCCCCCCGAGCTCCCCCAGCCCTTCTCCGCTGCAAGGCTCGGCTCTTCCCGAGCTCAGGAACACCTCCATCCCCAGCAGGAGCAATCCCACCCCACGCGCCTGATGCTGCCTCCTCCCCGGGGCGATTTGGGCTCGGCCGAGGCTCCTGTGGCACGTTAAAAAGGGAAGCTTTTAGAAAGGGCCGATAAGGGCGGCTCCCCCGGGGTCGCCCCGTGTCCCCGGGCCGGGTCACAGGTCGCTTCCTCGCCGCGCGGTGCCTGATAATGAGTCCATCAGGGCCGGGGAGATGGAGACAGCATTTATCAGCAAAGCCTGGGAAAATAAAGACGTGAAAACGCCCGTGCACCAGGCTGGGAATCTGGCAGGGACGAGGCTTTTTTTGGGTGAATGAAGAGTTTGGGCTTTGGGAGCTGATGGGGAAAGGGGCTGAGGGTTGGGGTCCCACAGGACTCCAGAGTGGTGCCTCAAAACCAGCTGAGGGACATTTAGATTGGAAAAACTCTCCAAGATTATCAGCTCCAGCCACATCCTTCAGTGCCACATTCACCCATCTTTTAAATTCCTCCAGCTTTGGCAACTCCGCCACTGCCCCGAGCAGCCTCTGCCAGTGCTTGACAGCTCTTTCCATGAAAAAATTGTCCTTAATTTCCAACCTAAACCTCCTCCAGTGCAACTTGAGGCTGTTTCCTCTCTCAGTTATTACCTGGGAGAAGAGGCCAACGTCCCGTGGCTCCAACCTCTGCTCAGGGAGTTGTGGAGAGCAGGAAGCTCCTCCTGAGGCTCCTTTTCTCCAGGCAGAGCCCCCCAGCTGCAGGTGGCCCATTCCAGACTGGGATAAGCAGCAGGCAGGGAGTGAATGTTCCAGACCCACAGAATATGGGGCTGGGGAGGTGCTGGATCTTCCCAGTGAACCTGGAGACTCCTTGGAAAGATTTGGCAGAAAAATGAGATCCCAGAAAGTGTAAATGAGGCAGGAGGGATGGGTGGTCAGCACTGTCATGTTATGCAAGTCCCAGCCCAAAGGGTTCACCTGCCAAAATATCCCCCCCAAACGGAGATCCACAGCCCCCCTGCAGCCGTGCCCTGCACCAAAGAGCAGGGAGGGAAACTGAGGCATGGGGAGAGGCCTGGTGACACAGCCAGGGGCCACCCCAGCCTTCCCTTGCCACTCCGGGACTATTTGTGCTCCAGCACTAAGGACACCCCAAGGAGCCTCACTTTTGTGGGAATTGTGGAAGTGGCCAGAGGCTTTCTGAGCTGCAAAATCAACCCTGAGCACGGGGATGCAGCTGCTCCGTCCCATCCTGTCCCATGCCATGCCATCCCATCCCGTCCCATCCCGTCCCATCCCAAACAGGCAAAGCAGAGCTGACACCGGGTGTGGCTGAGGGGGAATTTCAGGGAGGCAGCAGTGAGGGACAGACAGCAGTGGGAGGGGAGGGGACAGCACTGGGCACTGCTCTGAGGCAGCACAGGGTGACAGCCACCGCTGACACCTCGGGAGGGCCACACTCAGTGACAGCAGCTCGGGGAGGGCCCGATGTGACAGGGGACGGCTGTGACACCAGGCCACGGGCAGCTCCCACCAAGGACTCGCCTGCCCTGCCCCAGATGCATCTTGCAAACACTTTTCCCTCTTGGAGGAACATTGGAAGCACCTGCCTGCCTTGGCCGGGAATCAAAGGCTGGGATCCCTGCACGGCACAGTTATCCCGGGGAAACGGCTCGTGTGGGAATGTAGGGCACCCTCTCTCCTCAGGGACCCTCCGTGGGAGCAGCACGCAATTAAACAAGCAAGGCCAGATGGTTGATTAGCAATTGCAGAGCCAGGAGCTGATCCTGTTCTCCTTCCAGCTCGAAGGCATCAGGAATGGCTCCATCTCAGGATATCGCTCACTCCCTGGCAGCAGGGAGGGAGAGGTTGGATTTGTTTGGGAATGCAGCTCTCTGGTACCACAGCAGGGAGGTTGGTGAGTGGAGAGATGGGGTTGGAGCGGATTGTGGCATTTAGGAGGCAGGAAAGGGAGAAATAGGATTTCTCACCTGGGTTAATGGGCATTTGTTTGGAATTATGGAATCGTTCAGGTGGGAAAAGGCCTCCAAGCCCATCACATGCAGCCTTCAACCAAGCACTGCTGAGCCAGCTGTGCAACTTCAGCTCTGGGAGGGCTCTGTTCCCTCAGCCAGACCAGCTGCTCAGGCCCCCATTGCATGTCCCGTAGCAGGGGCTTGGTGGGAGCACACAGGACTCAGCAGCAGAGACCCCAGGGAAGGAGAAGCCTTCACTGGTGCCTGCAAACCTGAGGCTGCTGGGTCTCCTGGAGGATGATGATGAAGTCCCATTCTGTAGTAGGATTCTCCAGGCCCCCACGTGTGCAAACAGGGCTGAACTCTCAGCATTTTTTGCCTGTTCCTCTCAGATCTTTGCACCAGCACTGGAGGTGACCTTGGACTTGACCAGGATCCACCCAGTGACACCCTCCAAGCTGGAGAGCACAGCAGGACTCACAGAGGACTCCCAATCTCCAGCTCCTGTCCTGCCAGCCCTCAGCTGGGGCTGGGATCCCTGCTGGGGAGTGTGCTCCTCCCTGGGCACAGCTGCAGCATCCAGGGAGGAGCAGCCACCCTGGATCCTCCACCTGCACCAGCCAGCCCTGCAGGGATTTGGGTTGGAAGGGGAGCTGTTGGGGAAGATGAAATAGGAAAGCCTTATGGATATGATTACCTTGCAAAAGATGCTGGAAATATGGAAAGTAGAATCGAAATTGAGATGAGGACAAGGTTTGAGTTGAAGAGTAACTAAGAAACAATGGCAGAGCTGGCTGAAGGGAATCCTCCTTCTGGATAGAACAATGCCCTCTGCCCAGGCAGGGCCAAAGGGCAGAGCAAACCCTGCCTGCCTGGTAGAGATTCCGAAAAGCAGTTTTTTTAAGGTTTAAAATATAACCCCGTATGGTAATGTGATGATTCTTATAGGTTGGATGTAAATATTGTAGGGCTTGTAGCTTGTCTCAGATTGGTTAAAGAGAATTAGAATATTCAACAGAGAAGATGATTTATTGTATTGTAAATGGCAAATCGGCCCTTTTTTTGCTCTCTCCTTTTGCCTCTTTCTCTCTCTCTCTCTCTGGCCTGCTCTGAGCTGTGTCTTGCAGCCCAGCAGCCTCTCACACCCACGCTCTTTCACAATAAACTCCCATGCTCTAAACCCATCTTTAGAGATCTCTCGTTTCTATTTTACCCTCATAACCAAATCCTACAGGGAGCTTTAGTGCCCTCTGGGCAGAGTGGAAAATCACTTTTCTGCCTCCCTTTCCCTTGGTCTCCAGCATCACCGCCCCCCCTGCCAGAGCACCCACAGTGTCCCATCCTCCCCAGGCTTTGTTGCCTCCACGTGAGCCTCTCCCTGGGCACCTCTGGAACTTTATATCCCAAGCTGGGCTTCCTCACAGCTGGGAGGGGGAATTTTCATTTCCTTTTGTGTTGGGTGAAGCTTTGCAGCACAGCAAGACATGAGAAGGTTCTTCACCAGGAGGGTGGTCAGTCCCTGGAACAGGCTGACCAGGGAAAAGGTCACAGCACCAAACCTGGCAGAGTTCAAGGAACGTCTGGATGATGCTCTTTGTCACATGGTTTAGTTTTAGGTGTTCCTGCAACAAGAAGGGGATTGGGCTCGATCATCCTTGACCCGTATACAAAACACATATACATTATAAAAAATTGTATGGTCTAAGCTCATTTGAAAATCCTTTCAAAGCATTCCATTGAAAATACTTTTTAAGACCAAGATTCTGCATAAAATTGAAAACGGGCAAGGGGAGCAGAACAAGCTGTTCCAACAGGGCAGAGAGCTCCAGCCCTTCTCCTCCTCCTCATCCAGGGCTTGGAGGTTCCCTGCACAATCCTGCTCCATCCCCTGATGGTGACAAGTGACACCAGGCTCCCTGCCCAGCCCTGCTCCATCCCCTGATGGTGACCAGTGGCACCAGGCTCCCTGCAC
>JAHLSL010000041.1:2563811-2589854 GCA_025920805.1 Petroica traversi
TTTATTCTTTATTCTTTATTCTTTATTCTTTATTCTTTATTCTTTATATTTTATTATTGTTAAAGGAGGTTGTGATGGGAGGACAGAGTTTTGCATTGAGCTGTAAGGGAAAAAAAGTGAATCCATGAAGCACCCAAGACAAGCAGCCCAGAAGAGCTCTCCAAGCCCTTTCCCAGCGTGTCAGGCCAGGGAGGTTCTGTGGTTCTGCAAGGAAAACTGAAATCAAGAGCTGCAAATTCCAAGCAAAGCCAAGGCACGCATATTTAAGTGAGGGTGATTAACGCTGGCACAGCTCTCCATGGGAAGTGATGGATTTGCCATCTCTGGATGTCTTCAAAGCACATCTGGATGATTCCAGGGGCTGCATGTGACCTTCCCTGGCGCTGGAATTGCTACTGTTCACCTTGCAGCCCCACAAGAAATACTTGGAGAGACCAAATTTCTCCTCCCAGCTCTGCTTCCAACCCGCTCTGGGCCCTTTTTGGAGTTATTTCTTCTCCTTGAGATTTTTGCTTTCAGTTCTTCACCCTTGTTGGGAGTGTTGAGGGCAGGAATTCCCAGCAGGATCAGTGGGGCCGATTTTAGGGTTTTATAACATTGTTTCTGTAGGAATTTTCAAGGGTTGTGTAGTTTTTTTTTTGGTGAGGATAAGAAATCTGGAGGGATTTCACTGCCAGCAGGTTCCATGTACAAAAATCCTTAGGATTCTTCCATGCAAAAACTTCTTTTCATAGGTAGCAAAAATAAGACTTTACATAAAGAAAAGGATCAGAGGACGTAGGATTTTGCAGAAGGAAGTGCACGAGTGAACTCTGTGTCAATGTAAACACCTTAAAATACAAATCACCAAAGTTGGAGCAGCAATTTTAAAGTTATCTTCTTGAAAAAAGATGAGTTTATTTTGGGCCAAAGAACCCAAAGGGAGAGATTGGCATTGCTGAGACATCTCCAGGGGACAGAAAATGAGGAATGATCAACCAGAACAGCACCACTGAAACACAGAAATAGAGGGGAACATCTGACCAAGCTGGGCTGGATTTGGGTGCGTTGGGCAGAAATGTCCTGTATTTCACAGGGATTTTTCAGGAAAATTGTTAATATTAAATGCGATGTGAAAACAAAAGTTTTAACCACCTGGGCTAGGAGTCAGGAGAATTGCAAAGCTTTTTTTAATGGAGTTTTTAATCAACCCAGTGGTGACGGCACTGGGTGAATTTTGGCTTTGAGTCACAGGAAGCAGTGGATGCATCAAGCCAGGGGGTGTGGAGTGCCAGGGAAGGTGGATGGAGCAGCAGGGATGTGTCCAGGGGGGGGTTGTCACATCTCCTGAGAGCTTCTTCCAGCCTCAGCCACACGATTTTGCCTTTTTAGCTGCAGAGAAAGGATGGGGGTTTGCAGCAGGCCCACGGGGTGGTTTTGATAGATTATCAAGCACGGAGAGACAAAAATTCAGCTTTTTGAAGGACATCTTCACGAGGCACTGAGACCTCCTGAGTTATTTATTCCCTTCTGCTGAGTTTTTTCATGATTTGGGCCTTTCTGGGACCTGAATTTCAGTGCTGAGCTGAGCCCAAGGTGCAGACCAGCAATATTTTGGTGCTGCTCCTTGTGAGCATCACCCCGGTGGCTCAGCGAGCCCTGAGGAGGACAAATCCCACCTCGTCCCATCCCTGCTCCCCATCCATCCCCTCCGCAGGCCCTTCCACCATCCCAACCCCGCTGTGGTGCCTCCAAAACCCCACCTTTATTCCTTTTCTGCTGGCACTGCTGCAGGGGAATATCAGAGGCACAGAAAGGAGGCACACCCGATTATTTAGCAGCTGTCAAGGTTAAGCTGAATAACCCCGGCTTTGGGAGAGGCACAAAAGCATCTTCTCCCCCAGGGGATGCACGGAGCATCGTGGGCTGCCCGCAGGCACTGCCCGGCTTTCCAGGAATGAAAGGATGCCGGGGATGTCCTGGCAGACGCCGGGGGCAGGGCTGGGCAGACGCTCTGCCCATCCATCAGCGCCCGTCAGGCTCCCCGAGCCGGCCGGGGGATAAATCAAACCCAGAGGGGAAGGGGGGAAAAAAGTGTCCGAGGGGGAGCTGGGGGGGCTGCGAGCAAGGGGGAGAAGAGGGAACGAAAAGGCAGCGCGAGGGAGAGGAAAAACCAGATCAAAGGCAGAAATTCATCAGAGATAACGGAATTATTTATTTTTCCTGCTGCTAGTGGGGATTTTTTTTTCCCCTTTGAGGCCCCCCAGGCCTTCTGGGCTGCTCCGTCTCCAGCCAGTCTGTTATTCTCAGGCGTCCCATCACCCCACCCCAGGCACAAAGCAACATGTTCACTTCATCACACGGCTCTGCTCGGCACAGCGAGACCTTTTGATCTCCGTCTCTGCTGTGTTTATATGTGACAGTGCAAGAAATGTATTTACAGTACACGGGGCTCTGTTAGACACTGCCTGCCTTCATTTGAACATTAATATTGGCAGCAGGGGAGAGGGGGGGAGCAGCTCTCCTTTAATTCCCCCCTCATTTATTAAAATGTTTATTTGGAAATCCACAGGCCCATTTATCTGGTTATTACTCAGAGCAGGATCAAATAATAACTCAGGTTCTCTGTGTCACACAAGACAAACCAAATATACGCTGGGCGAGGGCTTTCAATGGCCCTTGGATCCATCCTCATCCTGGCACTGCGCCGGCTGCAGGGCCCTGGGTGGGCTCCCTGGACCCGTAATGGAGCTTTTCATCCTGAATTCCACAAGCTCTGATCCAGCCCCAGCCCATTGCTACTGCTGGAGGTGCCCCCCCAAAGCTCCCCAATATCAGGGGGTGCCTTGCTGGTCAAGGGGGGCTTCAGCAGAGCTTCTCCCCAGCCCTGCCTGACTCGGGTTCTGCTTTTTAAACTGTCTCATTCTTAAACTGTCTCGGTCTTAAGTTGCGCCAAGGGAAATATAGGTTGGATATTAGGAGAAAAATTTTTACAGAGTGATAAAATATTGGAATTGATAAAATATTGGTCTACCCGGGGAGGTGGTGGAATCACCATCCCTGGACGTGTTTAAAAAGAGATTGGATGTGGCACTCAGTGCCATGGTTTAGTTTAGTTGAGGTGTTGGGACAGAGGTTGGACTCGATGATATTGGAAGTCTCTTCCAACCAGGTGATTCTGTGATTCTGATTCCATCTCTGTCACCTTTCCCATGGTGTGCAGGACCAAGCCACATCAGGACCAACATTTCACTCCTTGAAAGCAGTCAGAGAATTCAGAGTCACCACAAAGATCCTGTTCTTATACCCAGCTCTGCGATGTTCTGGGCTCAGTCTGGTAGCTCTGCTGTCCCTCCTCTCTGTGTCCCCACCATCTCCTTCCAACCTTCACTGCCCATCTCAAGCCTTCCACTTCACTTGGAGTTTGCCAACCATGGTGAAGCCTATTTTGGAAAATACAATTTTAAGCTCTCAGCGGGTCTAGGCCTCATTCAGAGGGTGTAAGAATCCCTGGCTCATTTCTGGGGACCAGCTCTTGGTCTTCAGAGGCTCAGAAAACATTGAGGCCACTTGGAAGTGTGTTAATTTCTGAGCAAACAGCCTTTGGCACTGAAGTGGCCAAGGAAAGATGAATGGGGCTCATTTCAGTGATCACAGTGGGCTGGAGATTGGGCAGGAGCACTCCCCACACGGGTCCAGAAGAGAGGCTGGAGGTGCCAACCTGGGAAAACATCGGTGCCTGAGTTTCAGTTTAACACATCCTTTGCATCTGAGAGTAGGTTTATTTTAGTTATTTAGATTTATAGTTATATATTTATCCATTAGATTTATTTAGTTATTTATATAGGGAGGGAAAAGGCAGTTTCAGTTCCAAGAATTTGCTACATGAGTTTATCTACATTATACTCAAATATAATATTTTGACTATATATTAAATTATTCTCGTGACTTCCCCTTTCCTGCCTTATCCTTTGCTAAAAAACTTTGAATTTTCGCCTTTCATTTACAATCATTTTATTTCTTCCAACCTCCTCTTTCCAAGGCCAACCATTCATTTTGTAGCCCTTGCTACTGAAATCTTTTAGTGCTTTTAATCCTTCCTGAGCACACACACCCAAAACTCCCTGATACAGAGGCTCAAAAATAAAACTCAGTAATTGACCACTTGGAAAAAGTTTATTTTTCATTTTTTTTAAATTTTATTACCTTTTTTTTCACTCCTAACTCTGAAAAGAAGGGGTGAGTCACAGCTTTGAAATCTGCACTGGATGCCAGCTGAAAACAGAGGCTTTACACGATCAAATTGACAGATGATTCCAAGGCAGCCCCGCTCCGCACAGACCCATCCATATTCCCAGTTAAAAGAAATATTGCATTTTTAAGGGTAAAGAAACATATTTAAGAGATAAAGCAAAAGAAAAGTTTGCTGGTCATCAATTATCATAATAAAACAGAGGAGTGGAGGGGGGGGGGATGAAATTCACTTTAAAGACATGTTAAAGCCCCCTAATCTTCAAAGAGATAAAGGCTGCCCCTGAGAGAGCCACTTGGCCAGGAGGCAGCCACGGGCCTGGCCTCAGGGGAGGCTGATCCAGCTGCAAAATAAACTTGGGATCAACTTGAACCGAGTGTGGTTGGGTTCAGGGGGTGATGGAGAAGGAGGAGAAGGGGCATGGAAGGACATGGTGAGGCCTGGGGTGGGTGGTGGCCATGGAGACAGCTTTGAGGTGGCAGCAAGGGGACACAGAGGGATCCCTCATGGTGTTCTTCACCCTCTAAACCCTGCTGGTTCTGCCTCAAAGCAGCTCAAAATGTGACCAAAATCCCGAGTGGCAAAGGCCAGCTGAGCGGGGCCTGCAGGGCCAGGGCTCCCCACAGCCCCAGCTCCCCACCTGAGCCTGGGCAATCCCTCAGGGGATTTCCTTGGCTGGGGGTGACCGACAGGGCTGGATGAGCCAGGTGAGCTGAGCTGGGGCTTGTTTTATACTTGTGAGCACAAAAGGGTGTCCAAAGCCCTCAGCTGTGTCTGACACTGGGACAGGACTCACGTCCTTGGGCCTTTGATGGCTGAGGGGAAAGGCCCAGCCTGGCCCCTTCCCCTGGGAGCGCTCACAGGAGATGCAGCAGGGCAGGAAATCCTGCCCTTCCCAAATTTTAGAAATCTAAATTGATGTCTTGGAGTGGCTGAACAAGAGTAAGAGAGTAAAAGCAGGTATTTATCAAAGGCCTTCAATAGGTGCACCGTGGGCCTCCCAGAGGTGCTGCACCCAAGATGGACCATGGTCATGAGTTTTTTGGAGAATTATAATTTTGTAATATCAAGGGTTTATCTTCCAATTACAGCTTCAGGAAATGAAATCATACACCCCCAGTTTGCTCCCCCCAACTCACTTTTCTTTATTCTTTTCAGGGCCTGAGGCAGTCGGGTGTCCTTGAGTTTCAGGCCCAGAGAAGAACTGTTTTGTCTGAATAAAATGGGAGGACAGTAACCAGCAGGCTATGGAGCTGTAGAGTTATACACTAAAGAAGTACAGGATCAGAAAAATATAAAAGCTGAAGTCCTAAGGCATCAAAATTCCACCCTTTAAGCAGCTCCCCCACAAAGGCTTCACCTTATCCAACATGGACCAAAGGGGAGGCTCCATCTGCAAACTGCATCCCACAGTTCACCAGGTGGAACAGGCTTTTGTGCAGCTCTAAGTTGTTTCCCATCATGAAATGTTTCTTTCTAAATGATTTGAGAAAGCAAAGTTCAAAAATCCAGAGGAAAAAAAACAAAACACCAAAAAGATGAAAAATGGAAAGGCCAGATGAGCAAAGATTTCTTCTGGAGAGGTGGCATTGATTACAGCCCTTAGAAAGTAGAAAATCAACCATGGAAGCAAAAATGAGACCGAGTGTGGCCAAGTTTTGACCACTGTGGAAGAATTAAGATTTGGGTTCATCCGCTGGGGTAAAGATTTGGAGAAAAGGGATCATAAACCTTGGTGGAAGGAGCCAAGCAGCAGGAATTGTCAGAGGGCAAAAAAGACCACCAGGAAATAAAAACCCGGATCCAGAAAATGGAGGTCATTCCAGCTCTTTGGAGAGCCCTGTAGAGTTCTGAAGTGGAGGGAACTCAGCACATCCAGGTGCTCCCAGTGCCCTCAGAGGGGCATGGAGTGCTCCAGAGAAATGGGAATTTGTTACAGCACACATGGATTAGGGATCATGCATTGGAACTGCATTATTGGATCGTTCATGCTAACACAGAAATGCTCCCCATGCATCTGAACTGTGTCCCACTCACCAGCAGCTCCTCAGGTTTTTCCAGAGTACCTTCCCCCAGCCAGAGGAAAACTGGCCCAGCTGCACCCGGGAGCCATCCAGACCCACGTCAAAGCTTGGCAAAATCCCAGCCAAGTCCTCTCCAGCCCCTGCAGCTCTGGCACAGTCAGAGCACAAAGCTCATTTTATACCCATGAGCTCAAGCAGGGATGTGAGAGCAAAGCTGGAAAGTAACCTGCCAAGGACAAGGATGGGTGACCTGCCACCAGGTATGGAGCATCCCAGTGAATTTGGGCACTCAGAGCATGGGAACAGCTGGATTCTTATAGGTTTGGCTAACTCACTTTGCTCCTCCAGCATGTGATGGGCACCCCAAGGAGGAGAGTGCGCAAAGATTTGGAGAGCTTGGATCCTCCAGCAATGAGGGCCCAAAGCGCTCCCAGGCCTCTTATCCCAGCTCTAATGTTCACTTAGCTCGTGCCATGCCAACCTCTCACCCTCCTGGGCCTTGGAGGCTTCAAAAAGTTGTTCTCAACCTCAGAACTGGTGAGGAGAGTTTATCACCAAGTTCAGCACCAGACTTTTTCTGTAGCTCACCAGCCAAAACTAACATAAACAGCAGGCTCCTCATTCATTATTCTAATTCCACCATAAAACATTCCCAAGCCAGCTCTCACTGAGGGTTTTAGGTGATTTACTGCCTTTTCAACAGGCAGTGTCTATGAGCTGGTGAGCTCGTGGGTCAGATTTACACTGAGGAGCAGCTGAAAGGAGCTCACCCTCAGTGCAGCCCATGTCCAGGACAGCAGGAGCACTGATGGCCTGATGAAAAGCTCCCAAAATTTTCCTGTTTCCCACCACACTGAAAGTGGTTGCCTCCAAAACTTTCCTAAGAGAGAAAAGTAAGGGAGAGCACAGAAAGTGTTATTGGCTTGGGCTCTGGTTTGCTTTGAGGTGGGGATTAAGGAGTGTTGCCCACTGGCAGCTGATCCCATCCTCGAATCATCCAAGCCAGGCTGGATGGGGCTCTGAGGTTGAAGATGGCCCTGTCCATGGCAGGGGATTGCACTTAATGACTTTTAAAGTCCCTTCCAACAAAAATTCTTTTATTCAAGCCCCCATGCACGGAACGAGAGCCTCTGGCTCGTGTCACTCACTGAGGACACCCACACTGTGGTGGGACCTGGCACCACATCAGGGTCTTGGGTGGCCAGGGAGGTGTCAGTGACAGCCATTCCTTGTGCTTCTGGCCACTGCAGAGAGCTGGAGCCAACACTCAGCCTGGATGCATTTCCTCAAAGCCATTGCTCCTCCTGTGTCCCCTTTTTTCTCCCTTCTGATGGAGGAAAGCAATCCCAGCTTCAGCTTTGGCAGGCACCACCACACATCGCTCTGAGAAGTTTCATCTGACCAAGCAACTCCAACACGTGCTTTATCTAAAAGATTCCCAGCCAGCTCTGCCTCCAGTGGCTCCAAAATCCCCTCACAAGGTTCCAGTGAGTGGGATAGCAGTGCCATGTGTGTCCCACAGCACAGCCTGCTCTGCCTCCAGCTGTCCCCACCAGAGCCCCCCTGAGGGATGGTGCTGGCTCTGGATGCTCCAGGTCAATCCAGATCAAATCTAAAACCTTTGCCATTTCCCTATTTTTCTGTATCAGGTTAAAAACCAGATTCCCAGGGAAGCTGGTGCGTGGAAAGAGGGGCTCAGTTAAGCACTAACCCTTTGGCATCCCACGACAGGTATTGTGCGGTTCTTTCAGGAATCCTTTTTATCCTTGAGATGTTCCAATTTAAATCACAGCCAAGCTCACTGGTAAAGACCCCTGAGCAGCATTTTCCAAGCAACATCAGCAATGGATCCAGCAGCTTTCCAAGGACACGGAGCAGCAGTGGCTGGGAGCTATCCTGGGAGCAATCAGGTCCCAGATCCAGCAGATCCCGGTTCCAGGCACGGTGCAGTGATGCCTCATTGCTCTCTCAGCCACAACCAGCTCTGACACCAGCCAGATGCTCTTCCTTCCCCAGGCTGAGCCAGCTGAGTGAGCCACATCCCCGGGGAGTTTGGGAATTGGAGGAAGCCCTGCTCAGGCTGCCGGGAATGAAGGCACTCAGGCAATGCTGCTAACGGGGAACAACACAGCTCTCACCCAGGGCATCCCTCAGTGCATCCCAGCCCTCCTCCTGCCAGCTCCCCAGGCCCTGGCACCACGCTGTGCTGGAGACAGCTGCCAGGCCTTGTGGCTGCCTTGTTTTGCCCTGGAGGCAGCAGGAGCAGCAGATGTGCGGAGGGGAGGCAACCTGGCTTTCACATCAGGGCTGCAAGATGACGGAATTTTGGTGTTTCACCTCACTTTGGCACGGGGGAAAATGTATTTCCCCTCCTTCTGTGGGCTGTACCCTTTAACAGCACAGCCACTTCTGTGTTTCAGTTGGGATTTTTCTTATTCCTGCTGCTCAGAACAAAACTGGTCTAATATTAAGACCAGGAATTTGGTCTTTCTTGGCTCTCAGGATTACTGGAAGATGCAGCTTCCTCCAGTCATCTCCAGGATGCTTGGGAGGAGATGCAAAGAAGAGAAAGAAAAGGAAGCTTTATCTAAATGCCAACATTGCTCAGGCTTGGCTACGATCAGATATGAAACCAGCTCAAGGCTTGCAGTGAGGAGCTCCTGTGGACTGGGCTGTTAAAGTCAGAGCAGCCACACTGTCACCTTTTTATTGGGAGCACGTGTCTGCGTGGTGGCTCTCCAGTTGCCCAAGCCATTTTCACATCAGCAGGAGCAGGAAAAGAGCCTGGGAAGCCCTTTCTCCCACCTGACAGCAGCCAGAAAACCACCATTCACTTGGATATCAGCGCTCCCAAATCTCCCTTTGGCAATCAGCAACTTTAGGGTACCTTGCCTTGCTTATCTGTCCAGGTAGCCACACTTTTCACTAAGAAAAATATCTGAGGATGACGTGGCAACAACGGGGTGTGTTAGAGCAGGATTTGTGTTTCTGCAGGTTCAGGGTAAGGACACACCTCTCTGCCAGGAAGGGCCCATCCTGCGTTGCTCAAACACAAAAATCCAGCTCCTCCAGCACGAGGCCCTGGAGTTTCTCTGCCTTCTCCCTTATCAGAGGTGAGAGTTGCCAGCAGCTCAGCACAGTGCTCCCCCAGGGGCCTGGGGAGAGAGAGCCCTGACTCCAACCACCCTCCAGCTCCACCAGCTCTGTGTTACACCGGTCTCAGCAGAGCAATCAGCTCCTCCAGGCAGCAGAGCTGATCAAACCCCTCTATCCCCTGCGTGCTGCTGTCTGTGCAGGGGGAAAAGGGATCACGGTGAGCTCATTAAGCAGGAGACGTTCAAACCCAGCAGCCTCCCCTGCCTTCCCCAGGCACAGCCCCTGCAATTCCAGTTCCATGGAGGGGCAGGATTTAGAGGGCTGCTGGGAGCAGATCTGGAGCCCAGCTTCCCATATCTGGAAGAGCTCTGTCCTCTGTGAATTGTGTTATGAGACAAAGGCGGAAGAAAACACCTGGAATGCTGAGGCCGGGGTGGGGGGATGTGGCTGCTTGTAAGATTTGGGCCAGATTTGTGGAGGTCCTTGGAGATCAGCCACCTCTGCCAGAGGGACTTGGGCACCATGAGGTGAGAGGGGACTTGGAGAGTCAGGGCTTGCTCTGGGTGGCCAGAAATCCTGGCCCATCCTCTCTGAACATACATGGAGTAGCTCTGCTGCATCCCGGAGGCACCGACCTGCTCCAGCCATCAAGCAGAGTCAGTCTCTGCCTGGGATGTGTTGGAATTGCTGCACACACTCAGGCGGGACCACCTCCTTCCCCAAGTGTTGACAGGGCTGTACTCAAGCACCTAAAGATATAAAAATGTGCCTGGTGGGACGGAGCGCGAGGTCGGGCTGAACTTGCAGCTTGCACCTTCCAGAGCTGCTCCCTGCACCTCTCAGCCACTTCTTCATCCTCCAAAAAAAACGTGGCACCCTTATTTGAAACCTTGGCAGCGAGCTCTAGCAAACTTCAGCTCTTCTCCACCCGCGGGACTGTGCACAAATGCGTTTTGCAGCCAAGAGAGGGATGGAGCAGCCCAAGGAGGGGAGGAAAGGCAGATAAAGCCTCTCCTTCCTCTTTTCCCAGGAAATCCTCCCCGCAGGTGTGAGAGGTGTAGGACACTGATAATAACCTCCACTCCCTCTCTTTGGAGTCTGCAGCATCGCAGATGATGACGGAGAAAGTTGGAGATGCAGAGACACCAAGTGCCACCGCAGTGTCCCCACAGACCCCTGCACCCCTGGCAGCATCCCTGCCTGGAACCCCCATTTGGGAGCTGCTAAGAACGAGCTGCTGAGCTGTGTGAGACACAGCCCCTCCTGTCCTAGCGGGAGGAAGGGAAAACCCCATAAATAAATGGCAATAGGAAAGAGATTGCGGGTCCTGCAGCAGTGCCTGGAAGCCGCCTCGGAGGCGAGGCGGGGGGGAGGAAGGGAGCCTGACTGACAGCCTGATTTAAGACCTGCCTGAAAAGCAAACAAAAGCAATTGAAAACTGCATCATCTAGGAAAACTTAGTAGGTTGTATTTTCACAAGTGAGGACTGATGGTAAGACCAGCTTAATCCCCCGGTGGACTTTCCACACCTCGGCTGGGGCCAGCTGGTTTGTCTTGCAGCTGATTGCTGAAATAACAGCGCAGGCTGGGGG
This sequence comes from Petroica traversi, assembly GCA_025920805.1. Taxonomy (NCBI): domain Eukaryota; kingdom Metazoa; phylum Chordata; class Aves; order Passeriformes; family Petroicidae; genus Petroica; species Petroica traversi. The sequence continues at coordinate 2,574,755 of JAHLSL010000041.1, forward strand.
CTGCAGCGAGATGGGCTGCAGGGAGCGACACAGCAGAGGCCTCGGAAGAAATGGTTTTTAAATCCTCCTTCTCCCTTCAGAGCCAGGGGCACCTCTGGACTTTGCAGCAGGGAGCGAGGATGCTCCAGCCTGGCAGAGGAATCCCTGGGGAATCTTCCTCCCTGTTTCCAGCTGATTTGGGAGGAGCAGGGAGCACAGCCAGGAGGTAAAGGCATAACTTAGGGCCTTATCTTTGCTTCCCAGGGACTGAGCTGGGGACACAAGGAGCTGAACATGAGCTGCAGAGCAGCGCCGTGGCCACACCGGGCTCAGCAAGGGCAGACACTGTGCCTGACACAGACAAGTGTTAAAAGATGACATCATGCACAGGCAGCCAAAAAAGCCCCAATCCACAGCATTCTGAAGCCTTCTATAGATAATATTTCCATTTAGGTTTGGCTTGAACAAAACTGCAGTTTCCTCCTGCAGAGTCCAAATGAAGTCCAGAAGAAGAGTCCATCACCCCTTTGCCCAAGCCAGGTGATGTTGTGTGCCCCCGATTCCCTTCCATCCCCTCCCTGAAATGAAGAACCAGGATGACATTTCCTTTCCCAACATCAGACTTGTTAACAGGGCAGAAAACCACAGGTTTAACCAGCCCAACACACCCCTGGACAGATCAGACATGCAAGCAGCAGATGTAGGAGCCCCCGGTACTGAGCGTGAACCTTTCTGTCAGCCTGTGGTTTCAAATCCAGACCTGATGGTTGGAGAAGAAAAGGCAAAGCAAACCCTCCTTGATCCATTCCTTTCCAAGCCATCTATTTTACCCTGCAAGCTGGGAGACTGGATGTATTTGTAGGAGTGGAGATAGATAATTAAATGAAGATGGGAGGTGCCTCACCTGGGATATTGGAACATTTAGGGCTGACAGCCTAACAAGTTCCTGCAGGGGAGTAAACCCAAGCCTGGCATCTGGGAGCTCAGGGGATGTCCAGATGATTAAAAGCAGATGAGGCAGATTTGGTAGCTGGGTTTTAATGACCACAGTGTGAAGTTCTCTCCTTCAGCTTTTGGTCAGAGAAAGAATTTGAACAGCACTCCATGTTTGCAGGGTTGTATCCACTTGGTGATGGGTGGGAACTCCTCCAGGACATGCAGCAGGAAGCTCCAGAGGATGGAGCAGCTCTGAGTGTCCCCAGGGAGGTGCTGCTGTTATCAGCAGTGCCCGGTGCTCTCCAGACCCCAGGGCTCTGCAGAGGCTCAGCATCCCAGGTACTGCCACACATCTGGAATCCAGACCAGGCACAGAATCTGCTCCTTGCCTTGCCCCAGGGAGAAGATGAATGAAGCTGCCTGGCTGACCTGGGGTTGTTCAAAGGGACAGATGATATATCAAGCCTCTCTCTCTGCCAGCACCTGTGTAAGGATATGGACCTGGTGTCGGGCCATCTGTCCTCTCTCTGTCCCCTTTCCTGCCCTCACAGTGTCACTCCCCTCCCTCATTATTTGGGCTGAATGCCTGTGTTTGCTGCCTGAAGCACCCATTTCAGATCTGATATTTTGGCTCAGGCAGGTTTTGCTTTATAAAAACCTGACGTTACAGCCCCGACCACCTGATATTCTGATGTTTTCAAAGCAGAAAGCTTTTTGAAATCCAGTTTAGTGGTGGTGTTTGATCTCTAAAATTCATCTCCATCTTTGCAAAGATGTAACTTGGCCCTTCCTTATTAAGCCAGTGCCATCTCTCCCTCCCGTGCTCAGGTCTCAGTGCAGCCAGCACTGGAAAGAGTTAGACAGCTTTGATTTGGGGAGGATTGAGTGAGGAGCAAGGCAAGCAAGGTCCCGAACCACCAAGGACAAGGGACAAAAAGGATACAAAGAGCAGAGGTTTGGCCTCAAAGCTGGGTCACCCTGAAATCCCAGATCCAGACCCCTGGCCAGGTCTGCTCCCAAACACAGCCACCCTGCTGAATCCATCAAGCCCGACCCATCAGTTCCCTGCTCTCCTGTTGCCAATCCTCTCCTGCTGCCCCTTCACTTCCAGTGGTTTTCCCTGACCAGAGCTGGATTTATCCCCTTCCCAGCCTTTCCTCATCTCTGCTCAAGCTCAGAAGCCAAACTAAGAACAAGCACATCCTTCCAAACCTCCTCACCCTGAGCCTGAAAGCCTCCATGCCCTGCTCTGGCTCTTGCTGCTTAGGACCGGCTCCAAGGTTCCTTTGGGATGGAAGGAGCTCCAAGGTGTGACCCTGGCGACCTTCCCAGCTCCAGCCACAGCTTCCCTGTGGAGGAGGGACAGGGAGAAGCACAAAGCCCCACGGGCTGTGCTGCGCTTCGGCTGTGAGCAGAGGGAAAAGCAACGCAGCTGCCTCGAGAAGCGATTGCTCCCCCAGCCCTCACCTCAGCCACCTGCCTGGAAAATGGAAAAGAGGAGGGGAAGAGAGGAGGAAAAGCAGGCAAAAGCCAACCCAAAGGCCCCCCATCGAATTGATTTTCTGATGGAGACGGCTGGGTTCTCTCTCGCTGTTTATTGAGCGTTACCTGCACTGCGGCGTTCCCGCTCCCGGCGGTTCCTGCCCCGCTCCCCTCCCAGCCTGCAGGGAATGGGGCGGGCTGGCCCCATTCCATTTGTACCCCCAGCCCTGCAGGAGATGCATGAGCGGCTCCAGGTCGTTAATGCTGCCTTTCCCTGCAGCTCCCACCTGGTCCTGCCCCGCTCCAGGGCTAAGCACCAAAACAGGCATTTCCCCCTAAGAGCGTTGGCTTTCCCTCAGCTCCGTCACCAATCCATTGGGAACTGAAAACCTCTCATCCAGAAGCCTCGAAGTGCATTCATTTTCAAATTAATTATTCATTTTCAGCTTTCCAATTAAAGGAAAAAAACAGATTTTTTCCTATATGATGGACATCAAGGAAAGGAATTTTTTCCCCCACTACAGCTTTAACTGCAACACATTTGTTCAGGTTTTCCTGGTGTTATGAGTGCCACAAAGCTGATATTTTGTCCAGGTTTTCCTGGTGTGATGAGTGCCCCAAAGCTGATATTTGCTGTCCCTTGTCCCCCAGTGCCACCAAGGGGACAGCAAGAGCCACCAGGTCCCCAGCAGCACCTCTGAGCTGGCCTTTTGAGAAAGGAAATACCCACAGAGCCATTGATGCTCCCATTTTCTTCCAGCAAGCATCCTGCCTCCCCAGATCTGTGCTAGTAATTCCTAGGCAAAAATTTATGCCAGAGCATGACTTTTAAGCTGGGATGCTCCTATGGAGGACACCATTCCATGAAATAGTGGAATTTGGAGTGAAGTTATCCTGTATCAGGAGGGGGTACACCTGAAGCTCCATGGCAGAGGAGTGACATGGGCATCACCTCTGTGATCCATGAAGGAGGAACTCATTTCCCTCCCAATCCCTTTCAGGGCAGCTATAAACTATTCCAGCACACAAAAAAACCCCAAGAAAATTCCCTGCAGTCATTGCAATCAGCCCGTTCGATCCATTTTCACACCCTGGGGGCAGTTTGGGTGGCTCGGTGTCTCCTCCCCACCCAGAGCACCAGCAATTCCCGTGGCACGCCAGGAAATGGATTTCCTGGTCGTGTCCCAGCGCTGGAATCCTGGAATCCTGCCCCAAGTAACCATCAGCCCAAACGGTTCCCTTTGTTCGGGCATCTCTCCCTCGGAGCAGACTGGGCAAGAGCCACTGCAGCACTTCAAAAGGGGAGTTCACGCATGGGTAAAGGTCCTTTAAAATGGGATTAAAAATTCACATTTTTGTCCTGCATTTTCTTGACGTTTCTAATCAAACCTATCCTGAGACAGAGAGGAGGACGGGCTGAACTCGCTGTTTTTCGGTGATAAGACACGGGGAGGTTTTGGTGGGTATTTCTAATCAGCTTTTTTCTTTCTTTTTTTTTTTTTTTCCTGTTTCTAAAAATAAAACCCCTTCTCTGAAGCACTTATCTGAAGTCCAGAAGGTGCCTTGAAAACTTCAAGATTTCCATTAAAAAAAAACGTTTTAAAAAAAAAGATACACATGCATCATTTTCTCCACAACAACCAGAATGGCTACACCAAACATTATCTATTTCCACCAAATTCTAATTGAGACCTGGCCAGGTTTAACACTCCAAAATCTCATTCCTAACCAAAACCTGGCCAGGTTTCACACTCCAAAATCCCATTCCTAACCAAAACTTGGCCAGGTTTCACACTACGAAATCCCATTCCTAACCAAAACTTGGCCAGGTTTAACACTCCAAAATCCCATTCCTAACCGAGACCTGGCCAGGTTTAACACTCCAAAATCCCATTTTCCATGTGGCCACAATGCCCAAAACCTCAAGGCGCTGCTCTGTGCCTTCCTGCCTGCTCCAAGCAGAGCCTTGGATGGCTCTGCTGCTAAAATCGTTTTTTCCAGCGTGGTTCCCCAGGGATTTGGAGCTCAGCAGCAGGTAAGTGGCCTTTGATCCCCCGGGCCAGCAGGGCTGTGGATAAGGCTCTGGGGAGACAGGCTCCGCAGCCATCCCTCCTTCCCTAAGTCCCTTCTGAAGTGCTGGAGCCACTGTCAGCTCTCATTAAAAGAAGGGAATGCCCTTGTTTTAATTCCCAACCCAAGGCAGCTGGATAATGATATTAACCCCGGCAGGGGGTGGCAGGAGAAGGCACCTCCTCGCTTCAAATGTTTGGACAAAAAATTTGCTCTCATTAAGGCCCAAGCCCAGGAGATGTCGCCTTTGTAGGGCGGGGGACGGGGCTTTGTTGGGTTTGAATGTCCCCTCCGAGAGCGCCCCGGGCTGTAATTGGGGCTGGGCAGTGCTGGGGGGAGAGAGGGAGACACAGAAAGGGCATGGAAAGCTTCAGATCTCCTCTGCAATTCCAAAATGTGCTCCTGGAACACGGTCCCTGAAATCAGGAGCCATGTGGTGACCAGGCCGTGGATGGCCTTGGGAAAGGTCAGATCCTGCCCCGTGCAGGGATGGTCCCACTGCTGTGGGAGAAGGGCTGAGGAAAGGCCAGCCCTGAGGGCAAAGAGATGAATTGAGTTTAAAACATCAGAGCTGGAAGGGGAGAGGGACCCAGAGCTGTCCATGGGTTCTTTCCACCAAGAAATGGGGAGGGAAACCAGCCCTGGCTGAGCACGGCGTTCCTGTTTCTCTTGGGGCACAGGAACCTCGTTCTCCATTTTCAGAGGTGCCCCATACTTGCAGGTGGCAGAGATGCTGCAAAGCAGGGAGGACCAGGACTGGGGGATTCCCAGTGCCAGGCATGGTGGGAGGTGAGGGAAAAGCTCATTTTCCCACAGCTGCAGGTGTTTTTCTGGTGCTGGACACTTCCAGCTACAGAAAAGGGAAAGGAAAAGGAGGGAAAGGAGGTTCACTCCCAATTCACCTGCTCTAAGGGATCACAGCACCTCTCTGAAGTCACTCCAGACCAGGATTATCCAAAGCTGCAAGCAGGGATGTGATGGGGACACTCCTAAAACCATGATCCAGCCCCTGGGAATTGCCCTGACTGAGAAGCTGGGGCTGCCCCAGCCCTGGAAATGTCCAAGGCTGGGCTGGTTGGGGTTTGGAGCAACCTGGGATAGTGAAAACCAGCAGGGGGTTGGAACAAGATGAGTTTTGAGGCCCCTTCCCACCCCAAATCCGCCCTGGAATTCTGGGATTTACTCCCTGGCATCTTTTGCACAGACACCACTGCTAAAGGCAGCGTCCCAAATCTTCCTCCCAGCTCACCATGCTCAGAAAAGGAGAGGAGCTGCTGGGAAAAGAGGAAAAAGAACTGGCAAAAAACCTGCCTGAATCCAGCAGAAAATGATGGAAACCCCAACCAAGAGGGAAAAATCATCACCACGCCCCTTCCCTCCAGTTGTCAGAGGGATCTGGGTTTGGCTCAGGAGGGAGGGAAATTAAAAGCAAGTGTTCAATTAATTCCTCATTTGTGGCCGAGGACCCAGCTTATTGCTTCCCTCATTCCCACTCCCCCACTGTCAGTACGTTGGGAAACAGGTTGGAAATGAGGGCTGTCCCTGTCACAGGAGATCAGGGATTTCTTGGGAGGGTCCCTTCCCAGGATTTTGGTGTAATTCCAGCTGGGTGGAACCTCAGAGCTGCCCTGGTTATTCCCGTTCTGATCCTTCCAACAACGGCGCTGGGATGTTGGAGATTTGGGGATGGGCAGATCCCCACTCGTCAGTGGAATGGGAAGACAACAAATCCAGCAGTGGGAATGCTGCTTGGAAAAGGACAAAAAGAGCAGAAATCTTGGAATTCACCTGAGCTTGTGGAGACTTCCTCCTGTTGGCTTCTCCAAAGAGAGGAACAGACCCTGGAATCCAGGAGGTGGGACCCTGCTCCAGGGACCTTCATCCCAGTTTATCTCAGATCTCTACCAAGCTTTTGGGTCAAAGGGCCTCGTGCACCGAGGGCAAAGCTGCTGTGATTAACTGTAATTTGGAAATTATATTTATTATCAATTTCAAGTTAAGCTGCCTCATTAGAGACCCTTCTTTAGCATGCAGAGAACTCCCACATCTATATCTTGGTTATTAAAACTCGTTTCCATGAAAAAAAAACCCTTTATGGATGCCAATCCCTTTGCTTGTTTTCAATAGGAATCTGGGGAAAAAAAATAATTAATCATGTTCCTAATGTTCCCTTTCAGCCTGAATTAGTTTTTAACACTTTATATTAAAAACCACAATTTTTTCAGTCACTCTTGAGTCTTCCCAAGGACTCCAGAGATCCCCTCCAGGGGAAACCAAGCACTTTTAAAATAAAAAAGAACCAGGTTTTAACTCTCAAATGTGGTTGCAGATCAGTTGAGGGTGACTTGATGGGACAGAGCCTGACTGTGACGGGACAAACGCCACTTGTCATCTTGTTTGCAGGAAGCTTCTCCTAAAATCAGGATCAAGGAGAGCCTGAGGAAACGGGACACAACCTTCACTCAACCCTGAGCAGCCTCCCTGTTGCCACCAGTTTGTAGCAAAGGAACAGAAAATTGGGGAATATTCTGGGAATTCTTGGTGGGGGCTCCTTGGCAGGGAGGTTAGACTGGGAAATGGCAAAATCAAACTGGGAAAGAGCAAAAATTCAACTGGGAAATGGCAAAAATTCAACTGGGAAATGGCAAAACTCATCTGGGAAATGGCAAAATCAAACTGGAAAAGGGCAAAAATTCAACTGGGAAATGGCAAAATTCATTTGGGAAATGGCAAAATTCATCTGGGAAATGGCAAAATTAACTGGGAAAGGGCAAAAATTCAACTGGGAAATGGCAAAATTCATCTGGAAAATGGCAAAATTCAACTGGGAAATGGCAAAATTAACTTGGAAAGGGCAAAAATTCAACTGGGAAATGACAAAACTCAACCAGAAAATAGCAAAAATTCAACAAGGAAATGGCAAAATTAAATCAGGAAGTGGCAAAATTATGGGGAATGGCAAAAAATTTATCTGGGAAATGACAAAATTCACTGGGAAATGACAAAATTCAACTGGCAAATTCAACTGGAAAAATGACAAAATTGAATCGGGAAACAGCAAAATTCAACTGGGAAATGACAAAATTCAATTGGGACATGACAAAATCCAATCAAGAAATGGCAAAATCAGACTGGGAGATGGCAATAACTGGAAGCAACAAGCCCAACTGCAGTGTGTAAAATCCCAGTTTATTTGGGATCCAGCACAGCAAAACCCCCAAAAGGCGGATTTAACAGGGAGGTTGATTCCCACAGCCCTTCCCACCATCCCTAATCCAGAACATTCCTCGCTCGGGCTCGGAGGAACCTCCACGTTGTGGGAAGCACCGAGTTGGCCACTAAACCTTGGCTTCCCCTCCAGCTCTCCCTAAAACTTGGCTTCCCAGGCAGTAAAATGAGGATAATGACCAATTTTGCCTTTCCTTCTGGAGGGATGAGATAATTTGATTTAAGGAAATGTCCCAAAAAAAAGGAGATTTTGGAGTTCCAAGTGGAACAAGAGAGCCATGGATCCAAAGGAGTTGATCAAAGAGCTCCTGAGGGTGAAGTTCCTGCTCCTTCCAAAGCCACGTCTGGCTCCAAATCAGAATATTTTGCAGGAGCTTGTCCATTTCTCTGAAGTTTTTGAAGAGGGACAAAGCTTCTCCTCAGTTTCCCAGAGGCACTGCTGGGATATTCCGTTTCACTTTGGGCATTCTTTCGCTGGAGCATTTTGTTTAAAGGATATTAAAATATATCATGGCATATTATTATATATTAAATGTCATAATGCATTTTGATGCTGGTAAATCTCAACTGTGTATACAAAAATCCAAACAAAACATTTCCTCCTATTAAAATGTCAGATTTTATTGAAACAAATGAATTCTTTTTTTAAAAAAAAATCCCAGAGTCAGGAAGCATTTTGGACTTCCTCCACACTTCACTGCTTTTCTCCAACTTTCCTGAATAAAAGTGCTGGTTTCTAATTGCTTTGAAGAAGGGGAAAATTTCATTTCGTTGTTTTCCAACTAAAAAATTGCAGTTTTCAGTCAGCTCTCGAGGCACTGGAATTCCTCAGACAGTATTTTTCCCACAGAAGGAAAAGAGGAGGAAAAGATTCTCATTTCCATCAACATTTTTGTGTACTCCTTTAAACAAAAACTTGATAGAAAATACTCCACTCCTGGCAAGCCAAGGAAACTGAAACATTTTTCCCTGAAAAGCCCAAAATTTGCAAACAGACCTTGGATCCTGTGGAACATCAAAGCCATTTTTCCTTTTTGGGATGGTATTTTGGACATCCTGGTCCTCCACCATTTTTTGGCAAACCCTGTTGATGTGAGAAGGGAAAAAAAAAAAGTATTTTTTGTTGGGTGTTTTTCTTAAGCTTGGGGAAAACACCAAGAGGAAAAAGAGGAAAGAAATGAACTTGTGCTGTAATTTCCCAGCATCTCCTCCTGTTGCTGCTGGGAGAAGAACAGGGAGCAGGTGACATTCCTGGGCCCATCATGGATAGCTGGAACTCTGCACAGCCACAGAAATGGTTGTTGGTGTCACACACGAGGGGGTGAAATTCATCCCACAAAGCTCTGGCTGCAGGATGGTGCTGCTGGATCCATCCCTTTTTTCATGCTGAGAAAAGGGAGAAAACCCCATGGAACAGTGGGTTCCTCATGGATCAGATTTCATGGAAAGAGAGTGGCAACTTGTGCTCCTGAACACCCCAAAAGGCACGAAATTCCTGTGGGATGACAAAAATACCAGCTCAGAAGGTCTCTGTGAGGTTTCAAGTCCAACCTCATGCTCGAGGTCCACACTAAATTCAAACTTGGTCACTCCTGGCTCTGTCCAAAAGGCAGGACAGTCACATCCCTGTGCTCCAGAAAATTACCTGAGTGCTTCTTCCCAACTTTCCTGGAAAAGAAACGTTGCTCCCTGGAAAAGGAGAAGCCAGTGGAGAAGGAGAACATGTGGAGAAGCCAGGAGAAGAACCAAGGAAAAGCCACGTGCCAGGCTCTCAGCCTCTCCATTCTGAGCTTCCTCATCTCCCAGGCCACAGTTCCTTAGGAAGGGAGAGATTATTATCCCAAACAATTCCCAAGATGTGGCACCGTAAATGCAGGGAATAAAAGAGGAATCATAGAATATCCCAAGCTGGAAGGGATCCCCAAAACCCTCAAAGCTTGGTCAACAGGGAGTTTTAATGCACAGGTTTGGAGTGCAGACCTCTCCCAGGCCTTGAAAATGCCCCAGGTGAGCAGGGGGAGCAGAGTGCAGGTGAGCCCCTCACACTAGCAGGAAAAGCTGCTTTTCCCAGGATGCTGGAGGCAGAAACAGCAGCACCCAGGGCCTGGCTCTCAGCGGCACCCATGGGTGCTGACACTGATCTAAATGATCCCCACAGTTTGGAGCCGCAGGATTGATTCCCTGGCAGTCCTGGGGAATTGAGCTCTTGACTGCTTTCATTATTTTTTCATTTGTAATTTCATTTCAGAACGGTAACAAGACACCCCTGGGCAATGTGTTTCCAGGGGATTATTGCCTGCAGCTCCTTGCTTTCCGACACATGCCATAATCACCCAGAAATGCACAGCCTGTCACAACTCATTACTTAAGCCTGGCTTACAGAGCACGTATGAGGCGTGATGGACAGAGCAGAGCTATAAAATTATATGGACGTTTGGTGGCAAAAGCAAGAATGGTTTGCAGCTGGGCCAGCTGTGCTTGGAGCCATCCTCAGCCTCAGGGCTCCCACGAGTTGGTTTTGCTCTCGCTTTGCCCACGAAGGGGCCTGAACCCATCCCGTGGTTTCGTGCTCCTCTTGCCCTGGCGAGGCTCAGCCATCTGCAGCCACCAGCAAGGAACACCTGCCAGGCAGGCTGAGCCTCACCAAACTCCCCTGAGGCCTTGCAAAAACAAGTCCCAAGTCAGGCTCCTTCTCCCTTTTACTGCTCGTAAATCACCAGCCACGGGATTTCCCAGAGAGCAGAGAGGTGGGGAAGGGAAAAGGGGAGAGCACGGAGCGTGGGGCAGGAGCTGCTTTCTTCCAGGGAATGGAAGGAATTCTGGGTTTATTTTACAGTTTCAGGCAGTCTGGGCAGTGGGCACAGGAGGCCAAATGTCTGAGAGCAGGGGGCAAAGGGACACCCTGGATTTGGGGGCAAAGGGGATTTGGGGGCAAAGGGACACCCTGGGATTTGGGGGGCAAAGGAACATCCTGGGATTTGGGGGGCAAAGGGGACACTGGGATTTGGGGGACAAAGGGACACCCTGGGATTTGGGGGGCAAAGTGAATTTAGGGGCAAAGGGGATTTGGGCAGCAGCCAAGGGCCAGAAGAGCAGCAGGGAATGTTGGTGACCCCCAGGGAATGTTCCTGGCCAGCAAGGCTGGGGAGATGGGCAGGACCCACGTCCAGAGCAGCTCCACAAAGTTCCCCCAGCATTCCAGGATGTTCAACCAGAGCTGTTCCACCCTGGCCAGGAGAGTTGGTGGTTCCAAGCTTCTCCCTGGAGCTCCCAGGACTCGGACAGGAGCCCTTTCATGGAGGTCCCGTCATTCCCAGCTGCTGGGCTGGCTCCCAGAGCTGTGTCACTCCCAGGGCTGAGGATGGACAGGCTGAGATTCCTTCCCCCCGGAGCCCAGGCTGAGGTTCCAGCTGGAGAACGTCAGCACTGGGCCAAGCAGGGAGTGAGGCAGATGAAGAGCACTTTTGTACAGCTCCAGCACACAAACGCTCCTCAGACCACAGGTTCCTGAGCCACCTCCTTGGGGAACCGCCAGGGTGAAGCTGAAGCCCATGGAGAAAGAGCAGACAGAGAGGATCTTCCTTCTGAGGAGCTGTTTTACCCTGGCCACACACCAGGCATCCACGAGCTGCTCATTTACTCTTTTTCTGCACAGCTGGGCAGAGGAGAGGGAAAAAAATTAGGAGCTCATGAGTTGAGATAAGGACTGGGAGAAAAGCACTTCAGGGCAAAACAGGTTCCAATTTAAAGGTATAAAACAAGCAGGAGAATCCCGTCCCAGTGCTCTGCTCTGTCAGAGGAGCCACAAGATGCTGCAGGAAACCCTCCCCACCTCTTCTGTGGCACTGCAAGTGCCTTTCCTGCCTGGGAATGCTCACAAGGAGCCACAGAAAGCTGGACCACCAGGACAGGCATTCCCGGGGGAGCTGAGATGCAGGGATTGCCCGGCAGGCTCGTGGCTCTCAAAGCAGCTCTGTGCCAGCCTGGCCAGCACACAGCACCACCCTCCTGGCCACCTCCCAGCCCCAGCAGCCTCAGCCCCGCTCAGGCAGGCCAGGCTGGAGATTGATTCTGTTCTTTGGCTGTCCTTAACCACAAAACCTAGAAGAACCCACGGCCCAGCCCCTTGCATGGAATAAATTCACAGCAGGGCTTTTCATCCCCAGGGAAGGTCACCTTACCTGAGTCCTGGACAATGCCATGGGGACAGAGCCTTCCTTTCTCCATGGAGAGGGTTTTCCATGTTCTGTGCTTTTAAGCTCACTCCACTTCTGCCCTCTTTCCAAACAGCCCCCTTTTTGTTCTGCAGCTCAGCCACTTGTACCTTGCCCCATTTCCCAGGGATTTGGGGGATTTTTCATCCCTCTTGCTGCTCTCCATGCCCTAAAGTTAAAGACATTCAGGTTCAAAAGACGTGGCTGAGGTGTTTTTTTTTCCAGACACCAAAGGTGCTTTCTCAGTTGAGCAGGATCAGCCTCCCGCAGGTGACAAAAGCAATTTATGAGGACACAAACTGCAGTTGTGCTCAGTGAACTGCTCCTCTTGGATTTATGGACACAAATCCCCTTTGCCCACAGCCCTTCTGCCATACCTGCTCCCTCTCAAGATTCCCTTTATTCCTGAGAGCAGCTGAACGTAAATCCCGGCCATCCCAGGAGCTCCTCAAGGCTTTTTTTTTTCTCCCTGCCAAGTTTCCTGCAGCCCTCGGAGGGCAAACAGCAGCCACACAGCCCCTTTTGTGCTGCAGGGCTTGGCTGCTGCTCCCCCCGGGCTGGTGGGCAGGAGAGGTGCCCCGAGCCCCGCTCGGAGGGCTGGCACAGCATCACAGCAGCCTTTGAGCTGCAGCTGCTGCTGGGTGTCCCTGGAAAGGGCTCCTCACCCAGCCCAGCCCTGCAGGGGAGGGGGGATCTGCAGGGCACGGCCTCGGGCAGCTCGGCAGAGCTGGGTTTGGGGGCTGGGAGCCTCCAGGGGGATGGTGCTGGGCAGAGAATGAGGGATCGGCCTTGGAGGGGGAGCTGGGTTATTCGGATTTCAGTTTGGAAGGGACAAAATACAACCCTGAGGGTCGCTGGGTTCACTGAGGGATGAAAATCAGAGCCTGCAGCTCTTCAGGAATGAGATTTCCTCAGCCCTGTTCTCCCTAGGAGGGGAAAATCCCAGTGCAGGCACAGGGTGTGGACAGGAATCCTCTGGAGATGTCCCTGTCCCAGCTCCTCACCAAAACCTCCTCAGTCCCTCCCCTCTGCCTGCAGGACGGGACACGAGGGAATCCTGCACAGCAAAATCAGCTTTAAGGGCTGTTCCTGGGCTCTCACTCTGCTCTGAAGGGGCAGCAGCTTCAGGGCAGGGATGGAAACCCCACCCAGGACCCTGCAACAACCTCTGAGCACCCCCAGCTCTGGCCCTGCAGGAGATCCCCGATGGGCCTGGGCTGTGGTGGCCTGGGGACATCTGGGGCTGCTGGGACACTGGCTCTGAACGCTGCTGGCCACTGGGGTCTGTCCTGAGCTATGAAACTGCTGAGGGGTCACACAGAGAGTGAATGTGTCCCTACAGGCACCCAGGGACAGCTTCAGGTGATGCAGGACATCACATGCACCAGGTGAGAGCCATAAGGCCTCTGCAATGCCTTCACCTCCTTCTGCTTCCCCCAACTCTTTCCTCTCCCCCGTTGTTGTTCTGGGGTTGGTTTTCCCCCACGCGATCTTCTGACTTTCTGCATCACTTTCTCAGTCTCTCCTTTTGGTTTTTTCCTTTCTTTTGTGTTTTTCTCCGCAATCCAGGGCTCACATTTGATTTGCCCCTCACATGGCACCTGTGGCTGCAGTTTGTGCAGTGTCACAGCCCAGGCTGTGCTTTGCATCGATGGTGGGATCCCATAGCTCCTCTGCCCTTTTTTTTTTTGGAGAAAATAGTATTATCTACCATTTTCCTGCATGGCACCTTCATGTTAAAAAATTCCACTAACTTGAAGTCTCACCTAATGCCCTTTCCCTTTTCCATGTCAGGCAGTGGGACACACAGGGATCATGATCCCAGTGCTGCTCATCCCTGTCCTACAGAAACCTGGGCTGGAGGAAGAGCCCAAAATCTCAAACCTCTCCAGCAGCATCTGCAGGGGATGGGGTAAGAGCTCATTTCACCCTGTCCTCCCCAGCCCTTTTGGGAGCACCCCAGGGGAGGAAAAGGTTTCCCTCGTGTTTCCAGCCCTGCCAGGAGTGGATTTATTTATAAATGAGAAAGGAGGCTGTGATCTCATGTCTGGGGCGAAGCAGGTCCTGACAAGTCACGCAAAGGGTTCCTGTAACTGCAGGGACCAGAATAGCAACATCCAGAGGATGGATTAGTTCAGAGCAACACTTTGGGAACAGAACTCTGCGAAGAGCAGGATATTTTTGCTCTCCAAAAGGTCCTCATGGAGTAAGATAAAGGGGAAGGGTGAATACGGGCAAAATGTGCTGTGCGGGGTTCTTCCAGCACTCCTGGAAATCCATGGTGATTCTCCAGCCTCTCTCTCCCTGCATCAGTCCCTGGAGTTGCACAAAGCCCATTCCCTCTCCAAACTTCCCTCCTTCCCTGAGCTTGCCTCTCCATTCCCTCCGTTCCTTGTGCTCTGTTGGACCCCAATGGGAGCTGGGATCAGGGAGCCAGGAGCAGTAGCTGCTTTATCTTCAGTGAATTGAACCATCAGCCCCTTCTCACAGCCCACACCATCAGGGGGAGAGGAAACAGCCTCAGGCTGGGCCAGGGGAGGTCCAGGTGGGATATTTGGGAAAATGCCTTCACCAGAAGGATCAGCAAGCACTGGCACAGGGAAGCTCTGGGGTCACCATCCCTGGAGGGCCGAGGTGACCTGGGCAGTGCTGGGGGAATGGTTGGACTCAAGGATTCCAAAGTTTTTTTCCAGACTAAATGATTCTGTAATTCTACAAAAATACCTTTAAAATAAAGCTGGGGAGGATTCCAAAATTAATTCCGTTCCAACCACCCTCCAAAACCTCAAATCTGAGATTCCCTGCCTGGGGGAACCTCCCGGGCTGGGAAACATCCCAAGGGACGGGGTGGGGACACAGATTTCCCGAATCTGCACCAGATTCGGGAAAGCCGAATCCCAAAAGCGGCTGCTCCTGGCACAGCCCAGGGGAACAGGGACCAGGTGCTGCGTTGGTGGCACAGCCCAGGGGACACTCAGGGGACACGGCCCGGGTGCTGTGTCGGTGGCACAGCCCAGGGGACACTCAGGGGACACGGTCCGGGTGTGAGTTGGAGGCACAGCCCAGGGGACACTCGGGGGACAGGGACCGGCTGTGGGTTTGTGGCACAGCCCAGGGGACACGGCCCGGGTGTGGGTCGGTGGCACAGCCCAGGGGACACGCAGGGGACACGGTCCGGGTGCTGCGGCGCC
>JAHLSL010000041.1:2594854-2620330 GCA_025920805.1 Petroica traversi
CAGGAGCAGTCCCTGGTGAGCACAGTGGGTGCAGGAGCAGTCCCTGGCAAGGAGGGGACACAATTCCAGCATTCCCACCAGACCTGGGAGCAGCAATCCCTCTCTCCCACCCACATTCCCGTGTGTCCCCCCTGCCCTGCGGAGCATCAGCACCACCCTGCATCTCCAGCTCCAAGGGGTGAACGCCTTGGCTGAGGAAAGCTCTCCATCCTCCTTTTCCTGTTACCCTGAGGAGGAAATTCTCCATTTCTGGGGAATATCCTCACCTCTGGGAGCTCGGTGCTCAGCAGAGCAATCGCAGCTGCCTCCCAGAGCCGCTCGGAGGCAACATTCCCTCCTCTCCCCTTCCCTGCAGCTTCCAGAGCTCACAGCCAGGCAACGCCGAGCCTGGGAACCTCCCACTCCCACTTTCTCCCTAATATTTCCACAGTGAGTAAATCTCCATCCTTTTAGGGCTCTCAAGTCTATTATTTTTACATTTGCAGTGGATTCCCTGGCCCTGTTATTAATGAAAACCTCCAGGAAAGCTCCTCAAATACAGCTTTGACTTTCTGCCCAGGACCTGTGGACAAGGGGGAAAAAAAAATCAGGCAACATTAATAAAGCAGGAGGTTTCTATTAAGTCTGAGGGACTGGACTCTCTGGCTTTCTTGGATGCTGAAATCCTCTGGTGCGGGATAAATCTTATACACTTCATTTTCCCAATCTCTCCTTCAATATATTTTAAGAGAACGCTGCAATATCGGGGTAAATAACGTCCCAACTGCAGCGTGGGGTCTGCAGAGTGGCCTGGGGTCAGCCTGTGGGCTGGGGCATCCTCCACTCTGCTTGTGGGCTCAGCCTTCTCTCCCTAATCAGGGGCTGAGCTCAGGGAGCTTTTAATTAGCTGTGAAAACAAATAACGAACAATCCCTGCGAGGCTGGGGAAGGAAGTGGGTGAGTGGATGTGCATGAAGTCACTAAATGTGCAAATCTCCACAGCCAGCACCTCCTCGGTGGGAGCAAACCTTCCCTGGGAGCAGGACCCGTTTCCCGTCTGCCTGCGAGGGAGTTTTCCAGTTGTGAGCTCTGCTGCCCTCCTTGCACAGCACCTGCTGCTCCTGGAGGCTGGACTTTCTTGGGAGAAGCTCTTACCTGGGAGCATGCACGCCGCAGCAGGAAAAGGAGCGAGTGCATGGGGTGCTGGCTGGGAGATGATTTCCCTCTGCTTTGATCCCTGGCAGGACTTTGCAGAGGGCCCTGAGTTCCTGCAGCACCTCCAGCCCAGGCAGGGCCTCTGGGTCTGCTTTTGGCACCCACAGCTCGCACGCAGCCAGGGGCCAGCAGGGCATGCCAGGAGCAGGGATTTTTCTGGGATGCTGGCACCTCTTTCCCCTTGGGTTGCTGGGATGGGGCTGCTGTGCTGGCACAATGCACAAGGAGCACTTTGGGGATAAATACAAAGGAAAGCTTCCTCAGGAGCAGGGCTGGTGTGTTCAGAGCGGCTCTGCGGGTGGGTTTAACCCAGCACTCCTGGGGGTTGTTACACTGATGGTGCAGAGCAGCAGAACAACTTTTCCTGCCTGGGAATAACAGAATGGCAGGCCAGTCCCAGGACTCAGAGGCTGCAGAGTTCAGCCAGTGTAAGGCAGGACTGAACCCCCGGCAGCCTGGAGCTGGCACATCCACCAGCAGAGCCCTCAGCCAGCAGTAATGAGAGCAGGGGTGGCACAGAGTCAAATTAATGAGCTCCAGGGCCGCTGATGAGGCAGTTGGGGGCTTGGGAGGCCGATGGGGAAGGGCTGTGGCCCAGAGCTGGGAATGCAGGGCCAGTTAGAAAGCACCATGTGGATTACAGGATATCCTGAGTTGGAAGGGACCCACAGGGCTCCTTGATGCAACTCCTGATCCTGAATAGAAACCCCAGCAATCCCACCCTGTCTCTGGGAGCTGTGCCCAAACTCTCCTGCAGCTCTGGCAGCCTCGGGCCGTGCCCATTCCCTGGGGAGCCTGGGCAGGGCCCAGCACCCTCTGGGGGAAGAACCTTTCCCTAACTCCATCCTGAACCTGCCCTGACAGAGCTGCAGCCGTTCCTTTGTGTGCCGTCCCTGGTCACAGAGAGCTCTGTGACAGGCTCTATTTTCATCCAGCCTGAGAAATCAGAATTTGTCCTCCTGTCAATGAAGTCCATCTTCATAAAGCTCGTCCTCTTTGCCCTCCACCTCATTGGATCCTCACAGGGAAACTCAGCCCTGCCTGGGGGAAATCCACCTCCTGCTTCTGTTGGAGATGCAGCTCTGAGGATGATGACAGGCTGAGACAGCTGGGGCTGGAGAAGAGAAGGTTGAGTGGAGACCTCAGAACAACCTTCCAGGATCTGAAGGGGCTGCAAGGAAGCCAGAGAGGGACTGTTCATTAGGAACTGGAGTGGCAGGGCACAGGGAATGGCTCCAAGCTGACAGAGAATAGCTTTAGATGGGATATTGGGAAGAGATCCTTCCTGTGAGGGTGTGAGGCCCTGGCACAGGGTGCCCAGAGAAGCTGGGGCTGCCCCTGGATCTCTGGCAGGGCCAAGGCCAGGCTGGACAGGGCTTGGAGCAGCCTGGGACAGTGGAAGGTGTCCCTGCCCAGTGGAAAGGGGTGGCACTGGATGGGCTTTAAGATCGATCCCAAGCCATTCTGGGACTGTGAGCAACTCCCATCCTTGGCAGATGAGGTGTGAAATGAGTCCCTAGCAGAGGACAGAGCTTTAGGTGTTTCCCCTGGTGCTCAGGGAAGCTCTGTGAGGAGCTGGGGACTGGATCCCTCTGGCTCCATCCACTCCCTGGGGTTTCACAGGTCCTGGCAGCTCTCAGGGCAAACTCACTCAGTTTAGGGGAGGGGGCAGAGAGGAAACTCCCTGAGTGGTCAAGTGCAATAAACACAGTCACCAAGCACTGCTCAGGATACTCACAGAATAATGTGTGGGAGTTTTACCTTTACCAGCCCAGTGGGACCTTGGCAAGTAAATTGAGTTTCCCTACTTGACCCAAATAAATGTCCTGGAGTGGAAATAACAGATTGCCTTTGCCTGAAATCACCATGTGCTCATTCAGGGGAGATCCGTGAGCAATCCTTGCTTCTCTGGAGCCCTTTCAGCTTCCCCTCTTCTCCCTGAGCTCTGTAAGGACCCACTCCCATTGGGCCTAATCCAAATTCCACCAGAGCTGGGGGTAAATCCCCATCTGGTTCAGAGGGATTCAACAATTCTTCAGCCATTAAAATGCTGAAAAGGATGGGTGGGCAGAGTCCAACCTTCTCTGATCTTCCTCAGAAAAATCCTCACCCACATTCCAGACCCAATTCCCGAAATGCCCCTCCAGTGGGAATAGACACAGGGGAGCAATCCCCAGGAAAGGAATCCTCACCCCACACACAGCAACCCCCAACCTCTTCCTCCTTCTCCCATGGCAGGGTACCTCTAGGGCCACATTCTCTTTAGGATTTTCCCTCTTGCTCCTTTCTGTGCTGTCTGGAGCCACCAAACTACAACGCTGCAGCAGAATTATTCCTTATCCTGTCCCACTTGTCCAGCCAAGTTCCTCCTTGATGCTTCTGGAGGGGACATTTCATTTCTCTCCAGGGTATGGGTGTAGTGGGATGACCAATGGCTGTTTAAAACCTGTGGTGGGGTCCCAGGGATAAAAGTTGCCTCCTGTTGTTACCTCAGGCACTCTGAGATCTTCAGCTCTGTGGCTTTGCAGGCCCTCGATGTGGTCAGAGGCTGAGGATTAAAGCTTGGCAGTGTTTTCCTGAGCTGTGTGGAGACCTCAGGTGGCTGACGTGGGGCTGGTGTCCCCTGGCACCCCAGGGGCTGCTGCAGGGTCATTGTCTCAGTTCAGGGTCCGTAACGCCGACACCAGGAACAGCTGTCAGCCCCTGATCAATAACGCCCCAATCTCACCGTTCGATGCCATCAATTATTTATCTCTAATTGGATTGGATTCTTCCTTGCTCCCGCTGAATCAATTAATGAGGATTTGCCACCAGAGCTGCTGCTTGTCACAGCAGCACCAGCGGAAATGGGGCGGGGAGGTTGGGAGGAGAAGGGAAATCTTCTGGGGGCTCCTTCCTTTGCAGGACAGGCTGCAGGGCCGTGGTGTGAGCTGAGCTGGGAGAGGCCTGCACAAATCCTTTCTTCCCATTGCAAGGCCTTTCCTTAAAAACTACAGCTCCTTGAGGTCCGTGTGGGGTGGGGAGAAGTCTTAAGTCACACAGTCCCAGAATGGGATTGGAGGGACCTTAAATCCATGTCATTCCATCCCCTGCCATGGGCGGGAACACCTCCCACTGTCCCAGGCTGCTCCCAGCCCTGTCCAGCCTGGCCTTGGGCACTGCCAGGGATCCAGGGGCAGCCCCAGCTTCCCTGGGCACCCTGTGCCAGGGCCTGCCCACCCTCACAGGAAGGATCTCTTCCCAATATCCCATATAAATCTATTCTCTGTCACTTTGTGCTGTCACTTGTAAGAAATCCCTCCCCATCTTTTCTTTATAGACTCCCTGCACGTCCTGGAAGTCAGCACTGTCCACTCTGCATTTCCAGCACTTTCCTCGTCTGCCTGTGCCCAGTTCTCCTCCCCTGCTCCTGTAACCTGCAGCCCCTTTGCAGGGCAGTAACCTTTGCTCCTGTAAGTGAAGGGTCCCTGCCAGGAGACTCCCACGGATGCACAGTTGGGCAGCAGGGATCCAGTGCACGCCAGCAGCTGCCTTTGATAATGAAGGATCTTTGGGAGCTCAAACGTTCTCCTTCTGAGCTCTGACAATATTTAAGCATGTGTTAACAGTTTAAAGAAGCAACCCACTAGAGGAAGTCTCATTTGTCAGGAGCAGTTGCTCGAAATTTCATCATAACTGAATTAAGGCAGCCCAGAATGGAGCGGGTTAGAGCGAAGACAGGAGCACTGATGGATGGTTCACACCAGCTGCTGAAACGGGCCTTTGAAAGCTCCTCGAGCTGAGGTTCTGCAGATCAGCGGCTCCTGAGGGAAGCAGGGCAGCTCCGGGAGGGCTGGGTGGGATTTGTGACCCCTCGTGCAGAGCTGGACTTCAGCACAATTCCTGCCAGCAGTGCTTCTCATCTTCCTCATCCTCCTGGGGAAATCACAGTGGGTCTGCCATGGACTGTGGCTGGGGAGGCTCAGAAATCACCTCAGACTTCAGACAGAACCAAATCCACCATGGCAGGTCCAGGAGATCCTCCCAGCTCAGAGCCTGTTCTGCATTTTTAGCCACAAGGTCATGAAATCCCTTTGGAGCCCTAATGTTCTTGATCCCGTGTTCTCTGGGTGACTGAAATTGCTTGGAAAAGCCAAGGAGTGCTCCTAAAGAATTATTTAAATCTTGCTGTAACTGCTAAACCTCAGAATCAGCAAATTCTGCTGCAAAGAGGTTTTCCTCCAGCCTATCAACCAGGAGGGCCATGGAGTTTGGCTACACAGCAGGACAGGCAGGAAACAAAATGAGGAAGTCCTTCCTGAAGTTACCCACGAGTTTAGTTCACCTGTCAGAGGAATATGAGAAAGGGGAGGGCTTTTTGGGTCTGGCCAGGTCTTGGTGCAAGGTAGGATGAATGGCACCAAGTTCCTTTATCACTCTGGATTTGTTCTGAATCAATTTTTTTTGTGTGTGACTGCATCGAGAATGAGAATATTTGAGAACTTTGAAATGCAGGAAATGAGATCTTCATCCCATGGCGTGAAAGTGAAGCAGTGATGTGGCTTGGACCTGCTGTGCCATGCACAGAGCTGTGCCAGGACAAGAAGAGACCACTTGGGACAGGCAGGAAAAAGGGAAGAGGCTCAGCCAGGCCCCCATGGGTGGGCAGACCTGGCCCTGCTGCTCTCAGGGTCCCCTGTCCTCCACAGCCCAACCCAAGTGGCCGCCCCACGTGTTTGTGGCTCAGCAGCACCCACAGCAGGGGAAGGACATGGCTCTCCCTTTTGGGGGAGTCTCCTCTCTGTGCCACCCCGAAGCTTTTTAGCACCCTCAGCAGCCTTCCCCACGCTGATTTCCAGCAGATGTGGTGCTAATGAATAACACTGTAATCTCAGTGCCTTAATATAGTGCTGGGGGGGTGATAAGTCAGAAATTGCTGTCATCGTCGGGGCGAGGACGATCTGGTCATTGTTCAGAACTGTCCTCCTCTGATGATTACATCAAGGGCAATGCATTTTCTCCCATCTACTCCCACTCTGCTTCCAAATTTAAAGCTATTCAGGCATCAGACACTTCTATTTTTCTAAGGACTTAATAAGAGGCCGGGATGCAGATGTTCAGATAAAGCCCTGACAAATTGCAAGTGGAGGAGCCATGTTAAAGTTGCCCAATTACAGGAGGCAGGGCAGGAAAGGGCCCCGGCAGCTCTGCTGAAGCAGCTGCCACCTCTGTGGTGGAGAGGGCAGAGGAGATGGCTCAGAGCCCAAGCAAATATTGCCACTCAAAGCTGAGAGCTGGGGATGAAATCCAGGATTTGGGGAGGGAGCAGATGGGTGAGGGGATGTCCTGGTTCCTACAGTGGCATCTGGGGTACAACCACACTAGGATCCCAGATTTCATCAGCAGAGTCCTGCCAGAGCAGGCAAGGGCCAGGAGAAGCTGCCTGGCTGGGCAGGGTGGGCATCACCGTGGGGCAGGGGAGTTCCCACCTTGGGAAAGGTTGGGAAGGGATGCTCCGGGGAGTTCTCACTGGCAAGGTGGGCTCGGGGACACCACAAGCCCAGCTGAGGATTATAAACCCCATCTTGCTTTTAAAGGGTCTAAGGAACACCCCACATGGCCCACAGAATCAAAGCCCTCTGAGACCATCACACCCAAGCATCCCCCTGCACTGAGGCCACCCCTGTCCTTGTCCCCAAACGCCACATGCACACAGCTTTCAAACCCCTCCCTTTTAAATCCCTGGTGACCCCACTGCTGCCCTGGACAGCCTGGCCAGTGCCTGACCACCCTTTCAGGGGAGAAATATTTCCTAATATCCAGTCTGAGTGTGCTCAGGAAGGGAAGAGTGGCACTGAAATGGGCCAGGGAATGGCAGCCTGAGCGTGGGCAGGGAGAAGTGATGAGGCACAAGAGGAAGCTTTTCCTAGGAGAGGGGATGAGCAACAAAACTTCCTGCAGTTCTGCTCTGGGAGATGAGCAGACAAGCTGGGAGCAGAGCAGGAGAGAGGGCAGGGGTGAAGTGCCAGGTGTGAAACCATCCAAGCAAAAGGAAACATCCCAACACCGCTGGTCCCTGCAGGGAGCTGCATCCATCAGGCCACAACTGCAGCACCTGGAGGGGCACGCGGGCTGGGAGGGACCTCTGGAGATGTCCAGTCCAGCACCTGGCAGCTTGTCCTGCCAGCTCCCAGCGTCCCCATTTCACCCTCCAGAGAGCCTCAGGAGGAGGAAATCCACCTGCAAGGAGCTCTAAGGGACATCCCCCTCTTCTGCATCTTTATTTCTGCATCACCACAGCGAGTCCTGAGCCCAGATGGATCCTCTTTCCCTCTTTCCCAACTCCAGAGTGATTCTGGAAGGCAGCTGTTAAAATCTCCCTGCCCAGGCTGACATGGGACCCCACTCAGGGACATGCTGGGATTTTTGGGTTGGATTTCAGAGATCCCTGTGGGTCCCTTCCCGCTCAGGATATTCCAGGATTCCAAAGCTGGTAAAGGCAGGATGATGGAGGAGCTGGCAAACACCACTCAAAAATGCCTCTATTACCTGGGGACAGGAGAAGAGTGCAGATCCAGCAAACTCCCCCAGGCGTGGGGAAATGCTGGCTGTGCTGCTTTCTCCGGGCTCTGCTGGACAGTTAAATCCCAGCCTAAGCTGATGAAATATCGCCTGCTCTTTGTGCCTGGATCTGCTGCATTTGCTGATGGCCAGAGCCATCTCCGTGGCTCCTCTTCCCAACCCCGTGGTCCTCGGAGCTGAGAAAGCCCTACTGGAGCAGCTGGAAACGCGGGGGGGAGCTCAATCTCTGTGTCAAATGCAATAAAAAGGGGCCCAGAGCCTGAGCCCGGGGCTGTAAATTTTCCCCCAGCACCGAGCCTGACGTCCTGCTCAGGCATTCCCTGCTCCGCCTGCTCCCAGTGCTGTCACTGCGCTTGCCGGGCTCCAGAGGAGCTGACTGGACGAGCTTTAATTCCACAGATAGTCTGGCATGGGCGAGGTGGCTGGAAAAAAGGGGGAAAAGGCAAGGAAAACAGGACAGCCTTTGCTTTTGCTGAAAAAGGGAGGGAGGGATGTTTGATACAGAGCCTGGCAGCTCTCACCCCTGGCTTGGAACAGCATGGGAAATAGCACCAGAAGAAGTTAATTATTTCATCTTAACGAATGGTTTCATTAAATACCAGGGAATAAAGAGCCAGACGTGTCACACGCTGTCCCAGCTTCTGCCTCGCTCCCAGGGCTGCTTTTCCACCATTTGTGGACACAGGGATGTGAATTCCAAGCCTTACCTGCTGCCAGCTCCAAGCTCTGCCTTTGCTGTCCATCTCCAGCTCCCTTGCCCAGGAACAAATCCATCCCATGCCAGGTCACTCCTTGTCCGCAGGAGGCACCGGTGGCAGCAGGGAGGGGCTCTGGGGTGCTCAGCCGGGGTTTGGGATCTCACAGCTCCATTCCCTGCGCTCCCACAAACATCTGCGGGAGATTGGGAGAGCCAGGCCTGCTCCAGCAGCTCCAGGGTGGGGATGGCCCCACGGGGTGACAGCCCAGCCCCACGGGGTGACAGCCCAGCTCCATGGGGTGACAGCCCAGCCCCACGGGGTGACAGCCCAGCCCCACGGATGGAGGCTCAGTGCCATCTCAGCACCCAGGATGGCACAAAAAGGCTCCTCTGTTGGGAATAGAGGCTGTAGCTCCAGGTGGGATTCAGGTTTTACAGGAAACTCTCCCAAAATGAGTTGTTGCAGCAAAGATTTTCTTCTCCAAGTAGAGAAAAAAAAATCTTGTGGAAAGCCCCACGATTTTTATCTAGAACAGATTTTTTTGGGGGTGTTTGAAGTTTTCCTGGCAGACCCATGCAGGGAAGGGGGTGACAGTGCCCAGTTCAGCCACCCAAGTCCCACAGCAGAGGAGTTCAGGGCTGGGCACCCTGAGTGGATAAAAGGGGGGAGAGACAAACTCCGTTTCACAGCTCCCCTGCACAAGCCCTCCTTCCCCAGCCCCCCAGTACTCACCTGAGTGCCTGAAATCCCACAGAGTTCCCAGGCAGCCCCCTCTCCCTGGGACCCCGTCCTGCACCCCCGGGAGCCAGAACCAACCCCAGCCTTCCAGAGAGAGGGACACCTCTTCCTGCCCTCCCTCCCCACCATCCTCACCAGAGCTCAGCCTGCAAATCCTGCCCAAATCCTGCAAATCCCGGGCTGCAAATGGTGCTCAGAGCCAGAAGCTGCCCCATCTCCAGCCCAGGACGAGGAGGAAACACAGCCCTCCTCCTCCTCTCCCTTTTTCGGCTCCCTTTCCCCCATCTGAGCTCTCCTGCAGCCGTGGCAGAGCTCCAGGGCTGGGCTGCTACACACGTGCCTCTGGCATCCTCCCATCATTATCCTGCTGTAATTAGGGCGGGAGCAGGGAGGTTGGATGTCCCAAATCACATCATCTCCATGGCTCTGTGTTGAAACATCCCACGGCACGCTGCAATAAATAGGCAAATAGCAGGCTTAAAACGCTATCCCCACAAGCTGCTTTGGGCAGGAATTATCTCAGCAGAGTTCTCCCTGACTCTCACCCCTCCCTCTGCTTCCCTGGAAAAAGAAGGAAAAGCCCTGAGCCAGCCCCTCCTGGTTTCTGGTGTTCAGTGATAGAAATTAGTCATCAGGGGAGCTGCTTTTCAACCCTTCCCTGGCAGGGACAGCAGTGGCAAAGTGGGCTCAGTCCCAGATTTGCCCTCCAGCTGCAGGACTGATATTCCGGGGCACAGCATCTTCCAGAGCCCAAACACCCATCAGCACCTGGAGACGCTCGGGCTGCTCGGGGAGTGGGATGGAGGCACATCCCAGCACCAGCACCTGCTGCTGCTGCAGGGAAAACCAGCACCTGAGCAGCTCCCCTGCTCCCAGGGACTGGCATGGATTTGAGTTCCTGAAAGTGATGCTGCCTTGGCAGCCAAAGGGCTGGGAATCAGGAGTTTGGCTTCCAAAGAGCTGGGAATCAGGAGTTTGGCTTCCAAAGGGCTGAAAACAGGAGTTTGGCTTCCAAAGGGCTGCTAAAAGAGGAGTTTGGCTTCCAAGGGATTGGTAAAACAGGACTTTGGTTTGATCTCTGTCGTTCCTCAGTCAAATCCTTGAGTCCCAATCAAGCCATACAGATGAGGATTATTTCTGAAATGTTCACAACTTCATGTTGGAATGTCAGAAGCCCTTTTGTAGCCACAAGCTGAACGTCATTCTGGCTGTAAACTAATCCATCCAAAATGTAAAAATTTGAGATATTTTTCTCACCACATTTCTTGTTCTTCCCACCAGGGAGAAACCCTTCTCTAGAATTAAACCCTGCCCTGCTCTTTCGGTGAAGAGCAAGTATTCTCACGGCATGCTCATCTTCAGGATTTTCATTTCATGGCACTAAATTTTATTTTAAGAGCATTTTTGGAGTTTTCAGTTGGCCATGCACCTTCACAATGAAAACCATGAGCTCACCCTGAGCCCCAGCGTGTCCTCCAGCAAAGACTTTGGGAACCTGGCTTGAAGTTCCTCTCCCTCCACCCCACTCCGAGGTAGATTCCCAAGCTGTATGCATGAACTTCCAGGGTACTGGGAAGATAAATCCTACAAAATCATTCTTCAAACCCCTTTTTATTCCTCACCACACACTTTCTCTTCTCTTTTCCTGCTGCTGTGTGCAGGCAGGGCCTTTCCACACCACCTGTTGTGCTCTAAATATTTTCCTGTTTTGTCGGGGGTTTTTAAATGGAAATTAATGGACATCAAGGCATTCCCCACACTCCTTTCTTTTAAAACACTTCCCTCTAAAATCCCTGCCTGCTGAAACCCTGATGCCAACATTAGGGACTCCCTCCATCCCTCCCAGCCATCCCCAAGCCCCGAGGAGCCGGCGAGAGGGTGCAGAGCCCTGGGGCAGCTCTGGAAGCCCATTACTGTTTTATGGAGGTCACCCTCACCTAATTACGCCACTGTTCCTCCCAGCCCCGGCCTGACCCCGCCTGATCCCGCGGCGGATTAACATGTCCTGGTCACTTGAGCGTGTGCTGCGCGGCCGCCGCGGCCCGAGGGCTGCCTGAGCTCCGTGTTATTCTGACCTCGGCCGTTTTTTTCCGTGGCCGGCCCTTGGAGGACCTGTTGAATGGGGCTTTCATTGGGCTGACCCCCGGGGTCAGCTGTTTTCGGAGCATGAAATATGGCCGAGGCCGGACAGGAGGGAAGAGATAAACTCGGCTGAGGAGCCTTAACAGGCCAATGAGCCGTGACTAATGATGATTGGGGTTTGTCTTTCCAGGCCATAATTTATTGGGCTGCTGACCACTTAGTGCACTCCTCGGGGAATTAACTCCTTCAGGGGCACAGCTCTGCCCGTTCGGGATTTATCTGCTCCCGGCTCATCCTTCTCCGCGTTGGCCGGGTGAGCGAACATCTCTCCCTGCTCTTTCCCTGCCGTTGTTTTCTGGTCTTTTCACCCCAAAAATTGCTCCTTGAAGCTTTCCTCCGGGCAGATTTCCTATTGGCGCAGCTTTTTCTGCTGGCCACGAGTCAAGGTGACCCTTTTGGGCAGGAGCGTGGTGGCCCCTGTGGGACAGGCGGGTGGCACGAGCCACCAGCGCCCCAACAAAAGAGCTGGCGTGTCAAACACGGCTCTTACATCTTCATCAGGGGCTCCTAAAGCCCCAGCTCTCTCCTGGGAGGACAGCCCCGGGCCGAGAGCACGTTCCTGGCGGCTCCACCATCCATCTCTGTCACTCCGGGCAGATGGAGATGGACAGGACTTCTCCACCATGGCCCCTGCTCAGCAAAATGCAGCACGCTGAGACCCAAACCCTAATTTTGTCTTTTTATCTCCTTAATATTCAGGTTTTTTAGGGGTTAATTACCAAATTTTGGATTTCTTGCTGTTTAGTTGGCAAAAGTGTTGACAGCACAAGGAACTCCTTGGCCATGTGATTTCATTTTGTGCAGGGACCTGTGTCCTCTCCAGCACCCTAAAAACTGGCTGGTAGAAATCGGAGTTATTTTAGTGGCTGAATTCTGCCTTTGCCTGCAGTGCCCTGGGCGTGATTAAGGAGGCTCATTTCATTTCCAAGTGCCTCAGTTTCCCCACCTGAAAATAAGATTTGGTGGGGAGGATGCTGCCACTCCGTGGGGGTGTTTGGGGATCAGGAGGGGGACAAAGATCCAGCAGGTGCTGGGGGAGGGATTTGGAGCAGGGAGTGCTGCTCACCTCTCCTGCTGTCCCCACACACCCCTGGGTGCTGACTGGGTGCTGTAGGGCCCTGTGTTTTGGGGTGCTCAGAGCCATCAGTCCTGGGGCAGCACAGAGGGGAAGTCACAGCTTTGGGGAGAGCCCTGAAAGAGCCATTTTCAAACCAGCCACAAACTGAATCAATTAATTGAATTACCAGTCGAGCTGTATTTAAACACGGATCCCAGAAATGGAAAGGAGAGTGGCCTCCTTTGGATAATTCCCCTTAAAAGCACAGGAAAAAACGGAATCAGCAGACCTAGGGGGAGACAGGAAAAGCTCTCCGGGGGCTTGCATGGGCCCAAATCTATTTCTGCCTTTACAAAGCTGTAATTATTGCCACATTAAGAGCCGTTCTGCCAGAGCCATTCCACAGGAGCTATTCCTGAAGGAGAAATTCCCAGGACAGAGGGACTTCAGCAGGGCCAAGGATCACGGGGCAGAAGCCACAAGATGTCCCCAAGAGCTCCCCAGCAGGTGCAGCTGGGAATTGGGGTGAGAACACAACCACAGGTGTCCCTCCATCCCTCAGCCTGTCCTTCCCTGCCCTCCAGGGACATTTGGGGCTGGTTTTGGGCTGATTTACAAGGACGAGCCATAAACCCGAGCTCTGGGATTGCAGAGGGAGCAGTGGCACCTCCCTGAGCGTGTCAGTGCCCCACAGTGAGCTGGCACTCTGCGGCTTTAATCACCCTGTAACTCATTAGTGCAAATTAAAGCAGAGCCTCTCAGCCCAGCCCGGCTCGCTGAGCACTCCTGGGCAGGCAGGAGACACCTGCAGCTCCTCCTGGCATCACCTGGGAGAGGATTTCCCTGGAAATCCGGAGGTGACTTAGCAAAGGAGCTGAAGCTGAGCTCAGGTGAGGGGTTTGTGTTGGGGCTCTGCAGCTCTGAAGGCAGTTCTGGAAATAAATGGGTTTGGCAGGAGGATACTGAGGAAGATGAGTGCTTTACATTACCATTTAAATAATTAAAATATTAATTAAAATTACAATTAAATAATAATAATGAAAAGAAATTGCAGGCAGAGCCTGGGAGCTTCTTTGAGTTCATACCTCCACATTCCCGGATTTCTTTCTAACTACTTCCCACTAACTTAAAAAGCAGCTGAGTTATTTATTTCTCGGCACTTTCTTTGGCAGAATAAATAGATTTTCGAAAAGAAAGGACGCAATTGCTTCTTTCCCTGCCCAGATAACACCCAGCACCTCCCGGGCTGTCCTTTCAGCATCACCCAAGCCACCATTGCCCCTCCTGTTGGATTTCCCCTCGCCGGACACCTTCGGGTCGCTGTTGTCCCCGCGTGGTGCCAGGCAGGACAGGGCGGGTCCCTGCTGTCCCAGGTGGGACCACACACGGGCAGACCTGTCCTGCCCGAGCACGGGCAGCGTGAGAAACGTGAGACCTCAGCACAGAGCAGGGAGGGGAAAATGCAGAAGGAAGGGGGAAAAAAGGGGAAGGGGGGCTGAGAAAGTGAGGTCCTGCACGGCAGGGCGGTGCAGCCCTCGGGGCGAGCAGAGACGCGATGCAGCCCCGCTGGCCCGGCAGGGTAAGAGGTCAGCACGGGCTGATAAAACAGAGCATCTCCAGCTCCTCCGGGGCTGAGCTGCTCACACCGCCCCGCAGAGCTCTCCGGCCAAACAGCCCCGCACCCCAAAAACATCACTGACCACGGGCTCGCCTCTGCTGCTGACCCCCAAAATGGGCCCGTCTGGGTGCGCAGAGAAACGCGGCGGCTGCTGAGAGAGCTGCGTGTGGGGAGGGGGACACGGGCAGAGGAGTCCCTTTGAAGTGGTGCCGGTACCTGCTGTCACTGCCCCTTAATGGATGGGAGACGGGCTCGCACCCCCGAGCCCGGCCTTGTAAAAGAGGAGCTGAACGTAAAAGAGACGGGGAGATGTTTAACAGAGACAGGAGCTGACCATCGAGAGGAGAGAGGAACATCCCAGCGCATCGCTTAACCCTTCCAGCGCCGATTTCTGCGCCTCTGGAAAGAAATCCCAGCACGGAGCGGAGCAGGAAGAAAATACCCTTCCCAAGCATCCCAGCTTGGGCTGTGGGAGGGGAAATGCAGTTTCTCCTACCCTGGAGCCTCTGCTTTCCTGTCCCGTGCGCTGGGCAGCAGCTCCCAGCCCGCAGCCAGGGTGTGAGAGGCTGGGAAATCATTAACTGGGCTCCAGATGAGTTTGGATAAACAGCCTGCTGTTGTGCTGCACATGGCAGTTACTGTAGCAGCTGCTGAAAGGCTCGGGATTTATAGCCTCGGAAAATGATTTATTTGGTTAAGCCCACAGCTGATACAGCTGGGGAAACACCAGCGAGGGATCTCCCTGCACTGCACCAGAGCCCTGTAAGGAAGGGGGGAAATTGCTGGGACAACCAACCAGCCACAAAATCTGCTGCTCCCCGCGGTGGTAAATTCTGTGTGTGCAGAGCTGTGCCCACACACAGCCCTGGCAGTGTCCAGGGCCAGGCCGTGGGGTGACCTGGGATAGTGCATGGTGTCCTTTTAGCTTTAAGGTCCCTTTCCACCCAAACCATTCCATGACTCTGTGGTGATTCTGGGATCCCTTTGGGCACAGACCCAGCCCACCCTTCCTGTTTGCAGCACGAGCCCAAACAGGCTGGGATCAACAACCTCTGACCCAAAATCCCACCCTCAGCGCAACCAGCAGCCACTTCCTGGCTCTCAGAGCTGTCCCAGGTCTCTCAGGATCACTCCTTTGTTCCTTTTTCCCTGGGCAAAGCACTCCCACAGCTGTGCACCCACCCATTGCACCCTGGGGTGCCCCAGTGCCTCCCCACCCTCCCCATCCCACCAGGAAATCCTGGCTGCAGCACTGTCAAGGAGGAGAATTTGTGGGGTCACCCTCCCACCTGGCAGCAGCACCTCCCAGGGCTGTTATTTCTTTGTCCCCAGCATCATTTTGGGGTCTGGAACTGCTGGAACTAAGGCTCAGCTTCCCCTAAACCCAGCCCTCCCTAGAGTTGCTTTTGCCACAGGATTTCTCCAGATTTACCTCTCAGGTAAAATCTCCACTAACACCAAACTCTCCCACCTGCAGCATTTCCCCTCTGCCTCTGGGGCGTCCAGGGAGGCGTCAGTGCTTGGTGCCAAGCATTTCACACCCCCAGAACTCCCGTGCAGGTGGGAAGCTGCTGCCGCCTCTGGAATTCTCTCTGATTTGTGTCACTGGTGGGATTGGCTGCAGTAAATCAGCACTTGGGCTGACAGGCCCTGCCCTGGCATCTCTGGCAGGGAGAAACACTTCTCAGAGGAAGCATCTACTCCCTCCAGCCTTTTTTAGCAATTTGGGATCCTGCAGAGTGCCAAAGGGAAGAAATTCTGTCTGTGAAGTCCTCGAAGGAGGAATTTACACCCAGCAATGCTCTCCGTGCTCAGCCCAGCCCCTGCTGTGTCCCCTCAGGACAGACACCCTGGGATGGGCTGGAAGGGGCAAAACCCTCCCTGCCTGCCTTAGTCCAGGCCTGGGGACAGCTGATGTCCCCTGTCACTGCTGGGGCTGGGGCTGGCCCTGCCTGCAGCACCTCAAACCAGTTCTTTGCCACTTTGGAGGGGGAAACTCTGCAGAGCAGCTCAAGTCTGAGGAGCAGCGTGGGATTCTCAGATGGACATTGGGGCCAGGGACTGCAAAAAGGGAGCAGAACATGGAGCTGGTCACTCTCCCCAGTGTCCCAGGCAGCCTCGATGGGTGTGTGGGACCGGGGGTGATGGATGGGTGCTCAATGCAGAGATTTAGAATTATTTCCCATCGAGGCACCACCTCAACAGCAGAGTTACCTCTGAGGTAAAATCTGCCAGAACAGCTGTGGGACTCACACATGAATCACCAGAGGTTACCAAAGCCCTCATTAAGCAAACCAGGCTTGGCTTCCCAAAGGATGGGTTGAAAGGCAAATGTCTCCTGTTACAAGTGCAGTGTCCAGAAAAAGAAAAATCCCTGCCTGGTCTAGATAAGGGCAAGGGTAGGTATGCCTGAAATATTTCTATTACTTCAAAGTTCATAAATCTATTGGTTTAAAACTGTCAACAAGAAAGAGGAAATATGAGCTACAGACATGGTTATCACCAGGAAAGGAATTTCCTCCAAAGGGAGAGCAAGACAGTAAGGCCAGGAAAGAGGGACAGATAGGGAAATAGCTCTATGAGATGTCAGGAATCTGGATGAGCCTGGCCTAGAATATCTTTTCATTGACTCCAGCAGACTCTGTCTGTGCCCCAGCACAAAAGGATGCTCAGGGAAGACTTGTTTGACACTCAACAGCTGAAAAAAAACCCCAGGTAGTAGAAACTGTGTGGGTTTATTGCTATTATTTTGTTGGGTCATTTGGGGTTTTTTTTCCCCTTAAGCCTTTGAAATATTTCAGGATTTTGTAAAAAAATCCCTGACCCTGCTTTTTGGGAGATTGAACCAGTGTTCCCAGGGCAAAAAGTTATGTGGCAAAGAGGGTCAGGGGCTGGGAAAGGAGTTTTAGCCTCAGACACAGAGGGCTGCAAAAGGGAAGAGGAGAAGGGGAAGCAAGAACTGAAGGAATAGGCCCTGGAGTCTGCACTGGATGCTGTTTGCACAGGGGGAAATTGATATTAACCCTCAGCAGCAGCTTTTCCACCCAGAAGCATCCAAACCATGAGGGATGTTCTGTTTTCTTGCCTTAACATCAGCATCTCCCCAAACACAGTCTGATCATCCCCTCCCCTCCCTGCACAGCCCTGGGACATTGCTGCTGCTGCCAGGGAACCCTGAGGGGCTGGAACCTCCCCAAAAGTGATGGAAAAGGGCAGGGCTGGTGGCAGGAGGTGCCAGTGGGTGCTGCCAAGCACTGTCACTGCTCCAGAGGTGATGGAACACCCTGGGGAAGAGTCACGGACCAAAATATGAAAATAAGTGTTTCTCTACAGGTGCACCAACAAATCCTCCAGGGGATTCATCAGATCCATCAGAGCTGGCTGTGCTCCCTCCCACCATTTGGGTGTCACATTTACTGTCCCAGCAGGGCTGGGTGTCACAGGCTGGGCCCAGCACAGCCCTGCCTGGAGCTGGGAATGCTCCAAGGCCTCCTGGTCCCAGAGCTGTCAGGGCAGCACCAGCCCCACAGGAACACCTTCAGACAGAGAAAGGCTCAGAGCTCACTCTCACCACCTCCTACCTGAGAGCAGCACCAGCGCTCCCACCCCAATTCCTTCCTTTATATCCCTGGGAAAGGTTCTTTAACAAACCCCATCCTTCCCCTGCTTTCCCCCCTCCTTTTATCTCATTCTGCCTGAAGTGACCGTCGAGTCTCAGGGCAAAGTTGTCAGTGCTCCCCTCTCCCTCGATAACCCAGCCCCAGCTCTGCTCCATGCCTGAGCAGTAACTTGCTCCTAGAAGAGTGTTTACATTTGAAAATAAGTCCAATTACACCAGCCCATCTAATAGTCCTCTCTGTATATGTTACCGAGTACTTAGGGCCATTTTTCTCAAAGCCATTATGCTCATGTGATTTTCCTCAAAGCCTTTCGAGGGGATTTTGTTTTGACAGCAGGGCATTAAGGGGGTGAAACTGATAGCATAAGTACCACTTACAGACTTTGATCAGCTTGCCTCATAATTCTCTTGGAGAAAGTCTTGTATATATTAGAGAAGGAAATTAATTTTATTGCCGCTGAGGCTTTTTTTTCTCCCTGCCAGTAACATCCAAGCACTTGTGCTCAGATTTTTTTTTTCTTTTGGCAAGCCCCTCATGTTCAGAGCTGGAGTACAAATTGGGCTCTCCTCCTCCTCCCAGGAGAGAGGCTTGGGCCCTTGCCCCCATCCCCAGCAGGATCTTCCCTCTGGTACAATCCCAACAAGGTCATCAGAGACTTTCAAACCTCTTCCGTCCCCTGCACTGGGTTTTCAATGTTGTACAGATAATTGCAGTGAGAATGTACAAATTTTGGTCTGTAAATACCAAAAAATAAGCAGGTAACTGGGCTCCTGTCTTCATTCTAGATAATAAAGTCATAGAGTGGTTTGGGTTGGAAGGGACCTTGAAGATGATCTCATTCCAACCCTGCCGTGGGACACCTTCCACTATCCCAGGCTCTCCAAGCCCACCCAACCTGGCCTTGGACACTGCCAGGGATCCAGGGCCTCCCCACCCTCTCAGAGAGCAATTTCTTCCCAATATCCAAGAACCAACTCTGCTGGTTTGAAGCCATTCCCCTTTGTCCTGCCATCCAGGCCTCTGTAAATATCTCTGCCCAAACAGTGATCCAGGAACTGCATCATAAATAAGAAACCCCCAGAAATCTGTGAGGAGGATCTGTAATTCAGCAGAACAACCCATGTGAGCCCCAACCAGGCCCTGCCATGGAGCAGCAGCTCTGCAGCCCAAATTCAGCTCCCAGCTGAGCAAGGGAACGTTTTCATCCCTGCCCAGCTCAGTCAGAGAGAGGGAGCTTTGGGCTCAGGATGCTTTCAGCAATCCTGGGCCCGTGACAGGGTGAAAGGAATTGCCCCTCTGCATCCTTCCCCTGCTCCCTGCCAAATCCCCACTGGAGTCGAGAGCGGAAATGTTTGTGTGTAGCAAGCAAAGCTGGTTGGAAAATTTTTTTGTCAAAACAGATTTCCATCACAAAGTGACACCCTGTTGGCTTTGGCAAATTTTTGTTCAGGAGCAACGTGGAGAGAGAAAAAAATGTAAATGTCAGCGTGCCCTTTTGACATTTTCCCCAACGCAAAGGATGGGCTTTCTTGCTTGGAAATGACTTTTCCTTGACATTCATTTTCTACATTCAGCTCAAAACAAATCAGCCTTGCTACCAAAATGGAATTTGTTGACTACTCTAAGAGGCTTTTTCCTTTTGGAATTGAATATGCAGAATTCACAGAATGGTTTTGGTCGGAAGGGACCTCACAGCTCATCTCCTTCCCACTCCCTGCCACGGGCAGGGACACCTTCCCCTAGAGCAGGGAATCTGCTCCAATTCCGTCCAGCCTGGGATATCGGCTTTTTCCCAATTCAGGAAAGGAATAAACCGACCTTTCTTTTTTTTTCTCTTGAGTTAAAGATTCATTCTTCCTCCCAGCCAGGCCCCTGCCATCCTCACACCTGAATTTCTTTTCCTGCACATCCTGGAATGGCTGTTCCCTGCATTTTCAGCTCTAGCACTTTCTTTATTCCAGGTTTTCTTCTCCCAGTCCTGAGTTAACATCAGACCCCTCAGAAATAAAACCCAAAACAAACCAAAGGCAACTTGGGTACCACATGTACAGCTGGAATCCAGCAGATGGGAAGTGCTTCCCTTGGAGATCACTGCTTATCTCTGTATTCCCAGGATTTCTCTCAGGTCAGCCAGTGGCACTCAGCAGCAGGAATTCTCAGTGCCATCCTACCTCCACCCTCACTCCCTCTCTCCAGCAAGGATTCATCTACCAGGATTTCTCTCTCCCTCTCCTGCCAAAAAAAAAAAAAAGGTTGGGAGAAAAATCAACTGTGCCTTCTATAAAACCAGCTCCAGTTGCTCAGCTCAGGCATTGTCTGGTGAAACATGATCTACTTTTTCCTCCCTGAAATAGGTTCCCAAAGCAGTTGGGAATTTAATTCAGGAGACTGTAATGTAGCTGCATTTTGCTTAAGCTTAACCATCTGCAGGGAAGTGTCTCCTCCACGCCGGCTGTGTGGCCGTGTCCCGCTGCCAGCAGTGCTGGATCTGCAGGGATTCATCCCTTCCACGTCGCTCCAGTGGCTGCAAAGGGCACTTGGATGTCTGTCCTGGGGAGCTGCAGCTTGCTCAGACACACAGCACATCATTTCTTTCCTTTTGGACTCGCACCAGCTCTGCAGAATGGGGAGCTGGGACTCAGCTCCGTCACCGCAATATTTCCCGGCCTCTTTACTGTAATGAAAAGGTCTCAAATCCACTCCTGTGTGAGCTCAGCAAATCCAACTCCCAGTTACTGAGTGCTGGCATTGCAAATAAATTCAGGAATGAACTGGGAACACGAGCAGTTCACAACAAAACCCCTCCAGCCTCAGCTTTTTTAGACCCCGAGTGCCCTTGGGCAGTCACGGAGCATCGTGGCACAGGCAGAGCTGTGGCCTTTCCTGTGCCACCCTGCACAGCCAAATCCTCAATCCACGGTGATCAAACCCTCCCAGAACTGTGAAGGATCCATGAGGGATAGCCAGGGAAAGCAAATCTGTAATCAGAAGCTTCAAACCTCTGTGCAAGTCTCATGAGGAGTTCAAGGGGGAATCAGCAACTCAGACAAAGACTGAGAACAGCTCGGCTAAACCTTGATTTTTCACCCAGCCAAAGCTGATGAAACTTCTGCCTCCTCATCCCCCCATCTCTCCCACGTGCACTAAATTTATCTTGCTTGAAATTACCTAAATGCTCCCACAGGGACTTTCCAGGATGGGTCTGCTCTCCAGCACACAAAGCCGAGCCCTGCTCAGGTCCTGCCTTGCCCGGAGGATTTGGAGCTGGTGCCATGGATTTCCCTTGGCTTCGCAGCTGATTCCAGGTTAGGGCCAAAGCCCAACTGTGTTTCACCACAGGCAATTCCCAGCATCGTTCCCTCCCACCTTGGTAGCCCTGGGGGAATTACAACCCAAAACCACACCTCAGCACCAAGGTTTGGGGAAGAGGATTCAGAGCTGAGAGCCAAAAAGTGGCTTTTTGTGGCCACCTGGATGTACCGTGTGTGCAGTGGGATTTACCAAGGGGTTACAGGCTGCTGGACCTCCCTGGTGTGATGAAACTCAGCTGCTGAGGGCAGGAGAAAGCACTTTAGATAAGAGGTCAGCAGAGGGGAAAAAAGGAGCGAGGCTGGGGGGATATTTGACACTGTCACTCACGGATCTCCCCGGTCCCTGTGGAATTCAGAGTGCAGGAGCATCCCAGCACAGTCCCTGCAGGCAGGACAGCCCTGCCCTCAGCTCAGGTGGCCCTGCTGCCCATCAGGAGCCTCCAGGGGAAGGTGCCCCCAGTGCCACAGCCAGTGACCCTCATGGAGAGAAATGCAGGCTGACAATTCATCGATGACATCGAGCGGCACCTGAGCGCTGCCTGCGCTGCCTGGCACAGGTGGGGGAGCAGGGGATGCTCCCCAAAGCCCACCTAGCCTCACACCTCCTCTCCTGCCACTTCCAGGTGCTTTCAGCAAGGCCAATCGATGTGTCCCAGCTCTCCCACCCTCTCCTGACAAATGAGCACCTCAGAGCTTCGCTCAGGGTCAAGAGCAGGGGCTGTGCTGACAGGGCAGGGAGGGGAGAAAGCCCAGGCCTCCTGCTCAGAGGAGCCTTTCAGCACTGGCTTTCTGGAATAAAACAGCAAAAAGAGGGGAGAGAGAGTTAAATAGGTAATTAAACAAACAAATACACTCATTACAATAAATCAAATTATTTCTCTAGTTCCCTGTGAACTGTAGCCTAGCAGAGCAGTGTTGGAGCTGACAGAGAATCCAGCACCAAGCACTGGTCAGAATATTGAACTTGTCATTTGTTCCCCCAAAAAGCATCACTGCTGAGATGATAACCTGCAAAAACATCCCAGTCCTTGCTGGCAGGAAGCTGTGCTGCCCACACTGAACAGCTCCAAGGAAAGGCACCTGGCTGAGGTGCAGGAAACCTCTGCACAGGTGGGAAAAGGAGGGACAGGAGCAGTTCTGTCCCTCCAGGACACCAGGGATGTTACAATGCAGGGACTCCAGGTGACAGTTACCTGCAGCACACCCACCTTCCATCCAGGAGAGCAGGGACATGCCAAACACAGCCCAGGCTCAGAGCTGCCCTCAAATAGAGCTTGGTGTCTGCTGGGACAGGGGAGAACCTCCTGGGGCAGAATCCATCTGGGAAACCTCTGCCAAGGGCAGCAGGGGCCTCCCCTCACTGCCCAGGGCTGCTCAGGCTGCTGGGGCCAGCACAGGACGGCTGTGGGGGCTTTGCTGAGTGGTGACAGAGGGGACAGGGGTGGAATTCTACAGTGAAAAGTCATTTCTCACTGGGAAGTTTAGGATGCTCCACCTGCACTTTCTGTGATGGAAGTCTTCCCTTGGAGCTCTCCTTCCCAACCCACACCCTCCCAAAGCTGGGAAACTCCCCTGGTCACCAAACCCCCTCTGCTCCCAAGCTCCCAACGCTCAGCTTTAGGCATCTACAACAGAAAGGAGAAAAATTGAGGATAAGGCAAAATGGAGGAGAACTCTCAAACACAACTTTTGGAGCACCACCAGACTATGAAGGGGCACTGATTTGTACAGCCTTAGATTTAACTGATGCTCTGGGTCACGTCCAGGGAGTCACAAGTCAGACAATGATTTGGGACTTTAAAGACCCTTTCATTTCCACCAGGAGAGCAGAGGGAAGCAGGCAGGGCAGGAGGGAACTCCCAGCACTGTCTGCTGATTCCTGGAGTTTGCAGGAGCACATGGAGGTGTTGCACAGCAGAGGGAGGCCTTTGGAGCAGGCTTTGACTTCGTGCCAGCCCTGGGCCGTGTGCTGCTTTGTATTAATTTGTGTGACTTCAGGAATAAACTGTGCTTGGCTCGTCTATGAATTTTAAACGAATTGTTAACACGTTTTTATGAATGGAGGAGGAGGTGCTGCCTGGGGAGGGTGCCTGCCTGTTGTTTCAAGCAGAGGAAATCAATCATGGTTTTTTGCAAAATAAAACTTTATTGAGCCCTAATAAACAGATACTTCTAAAAAACACTTGAAACCACTGAACCAAGGGAAGGTGCCTGACTGCTTCAGCACAAATCACAGGTCAGTGAAGGAATCTCCGGGTTAAAGCTACTTTTCTTCATTCCTGACATCAGGACAGAAGGTGCATAAATGTGCTGCAGGGCTAGCTGGGCAGTGGGGGGAAGACGTGCCCACAGATGTGCAAGAGACCCCTCAGGGCAGCTGCCAGATGCCAATTTGGGACATAATTTTCATAGTCTTTTCCAACCCTAATGGTTCTGAAATGCTCTGCACCCAAAGGCTGCCCAGGACTGACAGGAACAAGCCACTCCATGTGCTCTCTGCTCCCACCCACCCTCTCCCGTCCCTTCTGGAGGTTCTGACTCATGAGATGGTTGGGAAACACAACCTCCCACACCCATCTCTTCACCCCTTTTAGCAAGAGGGTTCTGCTGAGGGTTACTGCTGGGGAATAGGGAAAACGGGGTTTTTCCTGTGAAAACCTGAATTAAGTCAGCTCTAATTAAGAACAGAGGAGCAGCTCTCCCTCTGGTGAGTCCCTCTCCCTTCTGCTACCCACTGCCAGCTGCTTCAGGGAAAGTGAGGCCACAGAAAAGACCCCTGTGCTAAGGGGAGGTCATTTGGTGGCATTTCAGGCCTGTCAGGAATTTTAAATTACTCCTCTCTCTCTGTCCCACAGTCTCAAGGATGAAAAGCTTCAGATGTCTGTGATGAGAGAGAGAAGAAAAAGGTGACGGACAGACATCTCCAGGTCTCCAGGATCTCCAAGGCTTTGGCTTCTCCACAGAACTCAGTGGAAGGAGCAGAGCGTGTCCTGGTGTGGAATGGAGGCGGCTTCCTGACCATGGAACAGAGGTGGAAATCATAGGGAATGAAAAGGGGATCCAGGCCAAGAGAAACCCCATGGTGAGGAAGTTCAGAGCGCTGCCTGTTCCTGCAGGCTGAGCTCTCCAAAGCCAAACTGTCCCAGCCAGGAGACAAAGCAATCCTGCTCCCTTCCCTCCCAAAAATCCCAGCCATTCCTCTTGGAATGGGAAGCTGGGCTGGAAAACCAGCGAGCTGGCTCTTGGTGCTTCCATTAGGTTTGTGTTACAGAGTTATTCATAAAAGGTCCTGCAGACTCAATGGCCAGGCCCTGGATTGCTTCCAAGGATTATTTCAGCTTTTCCATATTTTCTAGGCCTCGATGTGAACGTGTGACTTGGGCCAGTGCGCTGATTGATGTTGCTAAAAACACACGCTGCCCCCTCCTACTGCTCTGGAAAAAATGTGTTTTGGAATGTCTCTGGATTGCTTTTCATGGGGAGCTTCTGGAGATCACCGTGGTTTGTTGTTAAAATCCACCTCAAGGCAATTCCCTGGCCCCCTGGCTGTGCACGTTGGCTGCCTTTTTGTGCTGCTTGAGGACAGGAGGCAAATTTTCAGGAAAACACAACTTGTTCCTGGGCCTACTGTTCTGTGCCTTAGTGTCTCCAGGCTCTGGTGTCCCGCTGGAGGGGGGCCTGGGGTGGGATCAGTTTGTGGCATCTCCTGCACACACCTCTGGTGCTGCTGGGTGGGATCCTCATCTCCAGAGGTTATCCCAGCAGAAAATGAGCAGGAAATGAGCTTTTCCTTCTCACCTGGTGCTGAACACCAAAGCTGAAGGATGCACAGCAAACCTAAGGGGGAAAGGGCAGCTCCTGTCCCGTGCTGTTCATCCATCCCACCTGAGGCAGGGCTGGACTGAATTCCCCAAGGAATGCACTTCTCTTCCTCCTCTGAGCTTGAAAGCGCAGCTTCAATACCCCACATTCTGGGATCACAAAATCCAGAGCCAGATTTGTGCTCTCCAGAACTGCACAGAGCCCAGGACACGTTGAAGATGATTTTTCATGACTTTTACACTCAAACCCAAATGCTTGAAGCCAATGGACCTGAGATGTCAACACCACCCAGACACAAACTCCAGATCATCTGAGATATTGCAAGATTCAAGGCAGAGAAAAGCAACTTTCATTAACCCCAAATCTGCAAGAAAATTTGTAAAAAAATGGGACAGGAAAGAAAAAAAAAACCCAAACAAAGAAGGAGGAATAAAGGTGAGGTTTTCACTCTGTGGCTCCTGAGCTTGTGGAAGGCCACATTTTCCGGCGATTCTCTGCGAGTGTCAGAAATTGGCTTTATTTAAAGAAAATGAAAGTTCAAGTAATTACAGGGCTTCAGGAGCCAAGACTCTAAGAAAAACACGGAGTATTTTGAGAGCTGGCAGGGCTGCCTGTGGAAAAGGAGTGAGTCACGGTGTCCTTTTGGACTCGTGCGTGGGGGAAGGACAGGAGCGGGGCTCGTGTGGCTGGGGGCCTGCTGGCCACCTCCCAGCAT
>JAHLSL010000041.1:2620340-2649706 GCA_025920805.1 Petroica traversi
GCCCTGCAGAGAGGTAAAATCCCTCTTTTCCTGGGCAAAGACTTGGAATAACTGCTCCTTCTTGCTCCTTTTCCTGCCCGGAGCCAGCAGAAAAGGGCAGAGGGAGGATCCAGCCCTTGAGCCCAGATGGCCCAGTGGGAGCAGGGCCATGTTCAGCACTGCTGGAAGAATCCAATCAATATTTCAACACTGCCAAAGCTGCTTTGATGTTTTTCTCGTACCTGATGTCCTTCCAGGCTGCCACCTCCCTGGCAGCTTTGTCCTGCCCGTGTCCCTGCCCTCAGAGCATTTCAGTTCAATTATTTTTTCAAAGTGAGTCCCTGAGAGCCAGAGAAACACCTCTGTCCTTCCCGTGCTGCAGGAAGCATCCAGAGGAGAGGACACCCCTGAGTCTGGAGGAAGAGCCAGCCCCAGTTCATTGCAACATCTGTCCATGCACAGCTGGCACAGGGGATGCACAGCTGGCAGCAGGAACCTCTGGAGCCCTTCTCTGGGTGGCAGCACTGGGAGAGGAGGCAGGGAAAAGGCCCTGGCTGGAGATGTGGGGTGTGGGAAGGGGATGAAGAGGGAGCCGGGAGGGTGGGATGTACTGGGAGACCCCCAGAGCACTCCCTGAGCAT
Source organism: Petroica traversi (assembly GCA_025920805.1). Lineage (NCBI taxonomy): Eukaryota > Metazoa > Chordata > Aves > Passeriformes > Petroicidae > Petroica > Petroica traversi. Next base: position 2,620,961 of record JAHLSL010000041.1, read on the forward strand.
CCAGCTCCCCAAATCCATCTCAGGGAAATGAGGGAGCCTCACGCAGGGATTATTCCAGCTCCCCACCGACTTCCCTCTGCCCTCCTTCCCAGCAGAGGGAGTTTGGAATTGGTCCTGCATTGATCCAGCCTCTTGTGGCCACAATGGGGTCGCTACCAGACGAAATTCACATTAAATATACATTAAAAAAAATTAAATGTTGCTTTCAGGAGCAGGCCCTGGCACGATGGCAAGGAGGGATTCCTTTGGCAGCCCGGGGAGCAGGGGGACAGCTCTGCTCCTCCTCTGCCTCTCACGGTGCCACTGCTGGTGCTGATCTGTGCTTCCATGAGTGCACAGCTAATTAATTGTTGATAATGGTGCTGCCCATGGCCAACATCCCAAGGCTACACCAGGCAGGATGAGCCTGGAGGGCCCCAGCCCTCGCTTGGTGCTGTTTTTGTCTCAGCCTGGCTGTGGAGGAGGGTGTTGGGCTCAGGAGCTCAGCGCTGGGGACAGGGTGTGAGCAGCAGTGACGGGGCTGTGGTTCCCTGGGGACACAGCTCAGGCAGTCCTGGAGATTCCAGCAGCTCCCTGAGGCTGGGGAGGCTCTGAGGAAGCTGTCCCGGAGATTCCAGCAGCTCCCTGAGGCTGGGGAGGCTCTGAGGAAGAAGCTGGCCAGGCAGAGCTCGGGTGATTTCACTGGAATCCTATGAAGGCCACCCTCAAAGTCACATAACTCAGTCACTTTTTCACCCAGACTAAACTCATTTTCTCCCTCACCACTGTTTAATTGGCTCCATAGGATGAAGAACTCCTGTCTTACAGCTCTGAAGACACCAAGAATTCCATCTAATTACAGTCATCCCAGCTATGGGAATGGCAGATCCCCAGGCATTATTTATGTCACCTGCTTTGCTCCACACGGGGCTCCAGCCAGCTCCACTTGCTTTTTTTAGCAAAGCACATTTCATTTTTCACTCCCCACTGTCATCTCCTTCCCTCTCTCATTCAGAAACCTCACCCACTCGTTCTATCACAGCTTGTCTCTCTCTGCTACCCTGCACCATAAATCAGCATTAATTATGCTGGGAAAATCCTCTCAATCACTCATTGTCCTCATTATTATTATTTATCCCAGCCTGGAGGTGACACGTGCTAAGTCAAGCTCCTCCTCAATCCTAGGAAGGATTTTAACGGGTTTGTAGGCTTGGCAGCCCAACAGCAACACCTGAGGCAGAGTTTCCTAGTGGAATCATGGAAGGGTTTGGGTCGGGAGGGACCTTAAAGCTCCTCTTGTTCCACCCCCCTGCCATGGGCAGGGCCATCTTTCACTAAAACTGCTGCAAGTCCTGTCCAGCCTGGCCTGTAGCACTTCCAGGGCTGGGACATCCCTCAGGTTGGGTTTGTTGGTGCCCTCAGGATGATTCCCACTCTGGTCCAACTGCCCCTTCCTGGATGAAGCGCTCAGACTCACGTTTCCTTCACTTTGGGATCACTGTTCCTAAGGCTGTGTGCTGGAATCACCTATTTCAAACATGCATCCTCACCTATGTCTGCAAAAACACCTCACAGACAATTTTGAGCTGGGATTTTCAGATTGCTTAAGGTTCCAAGGATTTATATTTTTTCCCTCTCAGTTATCCCACAAACTAAAGGGGTTAAAGCTCAGTAATTCTGGACTGTGCAGCAAAACCAGTGCATGTAAATAACCAAACAATCCAGCCTTTTCCCTCCTCTGCCTCCCCTGAGCAGGAAAAACAAATATAAAAACTAGAAGGAAGCTAAACATTTTGGAAGCCCACTCTCCTTCCTGGGACAAACCCAGTTCAAGCAAGGTGGAATCTTCTGCTTTGGAGAGGGTCCCCAAATTACCAGCGTGCTGAGATGGCAGCTCCCCCTTCCCTGATGCCAGATGTGTCCCCTGACACCTGGATTTTCCAGCCCACCTGGCCCGTGCAGCAGGGACCGGCCAGGCTGACCCCCAGCCCTGCAGGAGCAATAATGCACGGGAATATCGATCCTCACACTCCTCACTCCGCACGGATGTGGTGCTGAATCCCTCACCCCCAGCTCTGTCTGTGTGTGTGTGTGAGCTCCCACCCTGCCCTCCTGCAGCCAGGAGCTCCATGTCCCACAGCCTGGCAGCAGGACAGCAGCCCGGCCTGGCAAAGCTCCCGGGAGCCACGGTCCCCATGGGAATGCTGCTGGCTGCAGGCAGGGCTCTGGGTGCCTGCCGCTTCCCAGCTTCCATGTCTGCTTCCATGTCTGCTTCCCTGCTTCCATATCTCCTTCCCAGCTTCCATGTCTGCTTCCCTGCTTCCATATCTGTTTCCCATCTTCCATATCTGCTTCCCAGCTTCCATGTCTGGTTTCATGTCTGCTTCCCTGCCTCTTCCCTGCTTCAATGTTTCCTTCCCTTCCTCCTTCCCAGCTTCCCTGTCTGCTTCCATATCTGCTTCCCTGCTTCCATATCTGCTTCCCAGCTTCCATATCTGCTTCTCTGCCTCCTTCCCTGCTTCCATATCTGCTTCCCAGCTTCCATGTCTGCTTCCCTGCGTCCTTCCCTGCCTCCCTCTCTGCCTCCTTCCCTGCTTCCCTGCCTCTTCCCAGCTTCCGTATCTGCTTCCCTGCCTCTTTCCCTGCTTCCTTGTCTGCTTCCATTTCTGCTTCCCTGCCTCTTTCCTCCTTCCCTGCCTGCTCCTTCCCACAGCTGAACAGCAAAAGGACCCCAATTCCATCCAAAAGAGGAGGAAAAGCAGCCATCGTGCACGTCCTGGATTCAAGGCCCACTTTCCCCAAAAAACGAAGAGGATGGAGCTGTTCAGGGTGGGATGCATGGAAAAGGAAGGGGTTTTGGCTGATTTTGGAGCACGCAGAGAGCAAGGGCCTCATTGTCTCCTGTTCTGCGCTGGAGAATTATTTGTAAGCATTAATATTTTTATATGAGATCAGGAATGATTTTGTGCTTTCTTTGTTTGAGGGAAAATCAAGATGAAAACACGTAACGAACCCCAAGGGATTTAGCAGGCACCCAAAAACCTCATGGAAACTTTATATAATCCTAAAATGGTTTGGGTTGGGAGGGAACTTCAAAACCATTTTATTCCACCCTTGCCATGGCAGGGCCACCTCCCACTGTCCCAGGCTGCTCCAAGCCCTTTCCAGCCTGGCCTTGGGCACTGCCAGGGATCCAGGGGCAGCCACAGCTGCTCTGGGCACCCTGTGCCAGGGCCTCACACCCTCACAGGGAGCAATTCCTTCCCAATATCCCATCTATCCCTGCCCTCTGGCAGTTTGATCCCATCTTCCCTTGCCCTGTCTCTCCATGTCCTGCAGAGAGTCCCTCCTCATCTAAAACCTGAAGTATTTCAATAAAGACATGACCCCACTCAGGCTCCTAAGGACTTGCACCATCCCCTGGTGTCACCTGGCTTCCTCCAGGAACAACTTTGGAAATCCATGAATCCATCTCAGTGAGTCAAATGGAAAAAGCCCCCAAAGCATTAGGAGCAGGCTGGGTTTGATGGCTGAAGGTAGCTGGAGAGAGGGGAAATGCTGAATTCCTGGGAGCACCAGCTCGGCAAGGCTGGTGGAGCTGGAAAAGGCACATGGGAGAGAGCTCTTCCAGAGCCCCATGCTGAGGAAATGCTGCAGTCAGAGCTCACACTTTATTTGGCACCTGCTATTCCAGCCCCCAGACACGGAGCCACAGGAAAACCAAGCTCCTCAAGCTCTGAGCCTCATGGATCACCTTCAACTTAAACAAGAAATTAAAATACAAGGGAAAGCTTTCAGAAAGCAGAGAATTCAGGAGTCTTCCTGACGTCAAGAGGATTGGAATTGTGAGGAAGTGCCAGTGCTGTTGCTAAAACAGACACGAAAAGACAACAAAGAGGATTTCCATCCAGCTCTAGGGAGGAGTGTAGGTGCCAAAACACACTTCAACAACACTGAAGAGATAAAAATTTTGAGTAACCCTACCTATCTAAAGACTGTTTGGTTTTAGTATCTATTCTTGCTCAGATTTGGTTTTATTCTGGTTTTATCCCATTCCTATGGAAGTTGTTACAAAAGCAATAAAAAGAACTCGTTACCAGACATTGAATTCACATCAAACCCCATTTCTCTGGCTGGAGAAGATTCCCTGTGATTATGTGGTAGCAAATGAGGTTTGATTAATTGGATCTTGATTAGAGCTAAAGGACTTTTTGATGGCTACAGTTATATTTTGGAGCCAAATAAATATAAATCAAATCAAACTGCTCTGTAATACATTTCTTAAAAGCAAATAATTTGGCAAAGCTCAAGGAGGGAGGAAACTCTAACATTTTGTTTGATTATTTTGAATCAAAGTATTTAATTACAGACCACTCCAAGCTAAAAATGTCTGTTTACTTCAAAAGCAATCCTCAAGTTTTCTTGAATGCAAAACTACGTTCTTTTCAAATTGACTAGAAGAGGAGGTTTTGGCACAAGAATGTTGCTGCTTGTTTTCTAATTCATCAAAATAAAATGTAGCTGTGCTGCTGTTTGTTCCTGTACAAACTGAACTGACACTGTTTCTTTCTGAGCTTTAACAAACTCAAAGCCACAGGCTAAAATAAAGTATTTCTGTGAGGAGGGTGTGAAATTCAGGCTTTAATGCTATTTTTCCTCTAGATTCCAGGCAAGTGTGTGAATATTTTTTAACGAGGGTCGGGGAATCCAGCCCAGCATTTCCATGGAACACATCACTAATTTGAGGAGGCTCCAGAGTCCTGAGCTGTCCCCTCCTCTTTCACCAGCCTGGCATCCCCAGCCAGGAATTCCCTCTGATTTCCTCCTCAAACCACTTGATTCCTCCCGCTTCCTTTATTATTCCCGTTAAGGATCCCTGACATGCTTTTGGCAGCCCCTGCCAGATAATCAGGTTGTAGCGCTTGAGAGCAGCCCCGCTGCGATAAAGCAAAAATGAGTGATAAAAACCAGTGATGTATTTGCAGATCAGAGGCAGAGCAGGCCGGGCTTGGGACTTTTGATCAGCACAGAACACACGTTCCTGGTTGGTGCTGTAATCCAGCAGCCACTGGATTTGTCTGCCTCAATTGTCAGGCTGGGCTTGGGGCTGGAGCCTGCAGTTCTGTCTGCAAAACTCAGCTCCTTCCCCAGGGGATTGGACATGGCTCCTATTTTCTCCTCTCCCAGATATTTCTCAGCACAAATCATGCCAAGTGCTCTGTGTGTCCTAAAAGACCTCAATTCTCTGGCAACCACCCTTCAAATCTTGGTCTGGTTTCAGGGTTAAACCTGAAAAACTTACAAGGGAACTGAAAACTTTGGTGGGAAGTGAGGGGGGAAATGCCCAGCAGCAACAATGACCCACAAAAATAAAAGCCAAACAAACCCAAACCACACAGCTGTTGGGCCTGCAAAGATCTCCACTCCAATATTATTGATTTTGTGCCACCTCTTCTGCCTGACCCATTAAACACGGCTCACTGGCAAGGTGTCAGAATTCCAGTGTCACTTTGTTACATCCTCAGCCATCCCTGGTGTCGGGAGGTGTTGGACACCTCCTCAGCTTTTACATCTCCTTCGTCTAGAAACAAATTCCCAGAGACCTCCAAGTGAGAGGAATTTGTTCATAGCCCAGTTTGTGGGAACTCCTCCCAGTCTGTGCTGTGAGACCCCTGGGGTGGTACTGGTTGGGAGACATTTATCCAAATTAGCCACCAAAGGTCACTTCAGATTATGGGAAGGGACTGACACCTCAAAGCTCTTTGCTTCCCCCTAAAACCAGCAGCTGGTTACAAAACAGCTCTCTGGGGATGCTCATCACCTTCCATGGGCTGTGGATGGAGTGGGGACACCTGGAAATCTGGTTTGGAGATGTGCAGAGCTCCTGGAGGAGAATCCCTCTCCTGCACCCCACATCCCTCAGTGACAGGCTGCAAACAGGCTCCCAGCATTTATTGGGACACGCACCAGGCAATGGCACAGCCTTTCCTCTCAGAGCAAAGCCTCACAGGAATGCCTTTCCAGGAAAAAACAGGGATTCATTTGCCCAGACACATTTTCAGAGCTGTTTTGTCTTGCCCAGGTGCTCTGGGACACTGCTGTCCCTTTTTCCAGGATGCCGGGCAGAAAAGTTCTTGGCAAGCCATGGGAGAAACAAAAGGAAGAATATTGGGAAAAGCCCAGTGATAGCTGAACCCATTGACATTCCCGTGTGTCCAGCTTCTTACACTCCCTGGAGCAGGAGCAGCAAGGAATGTTCCTGGGCTGGGGCAAAAATATAAAAAATTCTCCAGATCAGCAGGGAGAGACTGAGGCAGCAGAAAAGCCTGGTCTAAGGTACACGTCTGGCCTAAATTTAGGCTTGACACAAAACCAAACTCAATCCTAGTGTCCTCGATGCTCCAAGGGCACTAAATCAGGGCCCACTCAGTGCTGTGGGGAAGATTTCACTGGGAAAACTCCTCCTCACACGAAAGCACTTTGGAAACAGGCACTCCAAGAGCAGGACCCAGCCCTTCGAGTGGCAGAAATGCTCTGAATTTCCCAGTTCCCTTCCCAAGCCTCTCCATATTTCCAGCATGCCGTGCCTTTTCCTGGAAGAGGACTCGCTCTGTGGTTTTCCATACAGAGGATAATTCAGCCTCGTGGGTCAATGCACAAATTTTTTATCTGGGTTCCCATCAGCCCTGACTGTCTATAATGGATGTGTCCATGCTGGGCTTTCAGCTTGAGCCCATGTTTTACCCAGAGCAAATTGTAGCCACAAGTGAAGAAGCAGAGTGGATTTATCCTGTGGGAATGACTCTCTCCTCTCCAGTGCTGGAAAACCACAGGGTTTTCCTGATTGCTTTTGGTTGGAAAAATAACCACCAATAAAACCTAAATTTTTATTAATTTCAAAGAAAAATTTCAATTGAGGACACCTTGAGAACAGAAATACTCCAGTAACCCATGGGCATCTCCCAGGCCATCCCTGCAGGGGAGTAACAGGGGTGTTTGATTGGATTCCTCAGGCAGCAGAGGATAAAAAACACATTATGGAAACTCCTTATCAGCCCCTTGGCAGGAGCAGCTTTTTCAGGCAGATCTTGGATATTTCCTTGTTGTCCCCTCTCCTTGGAAAGTCTTTTTGGAGCTTCCATTGCAATTCTCCCCCAAACCCAAGGAACAGCGAAGCTTTTGGCTGCAAAACTCTGCTGAGATTTTGGGTGCTGCTCTCTTTGAGTGGGCAGTTCCATGACACCTGCTGAATCCACCCTGGAACACTCCCGAGGAGACGCAGGAGGAATTCTTAGGATGCATTTCCCTCAGACCACAATATATTCCATATGCTGCCTCCATGGAGGAGAAAGGAGCTGGGGATGCTGAGTTACCTCTGGAAAATCCATCAGTCCCAGCTGGGGGGACAGCCAGGGCTTTATCAGTGTTTTTCCTGGGCTTTCCAGCTGGAAGACATTTACAGCCCAAGGCCCTGTGGTGGTGCAAAGGAGGGATAAGCCCTCCCTGGCTGTGCTTATAAGCCCCAGTTGTTATCAGAGGATCAGGGGCTTTGGATCCCCTTTGCTGCTGCCCACCAAGGGTTCCTTGGAGCACTCTCCCTGTGGGATCCATCGGAGGAGTTTCCCAGGAATGCTGCTCTTCCAGCAGCCATCCCTTGGAAAGCACCTGGACAAAATTTAGATGAGCTTGGATTCTGCATCTTTCTGAAGGAGCTGACAGAACAGGTTTTGTCCCCTCTCTTCCAGTTCCATCCTGGGGAATCCCACAGCCAAACCTCTCTTGCTGCACTCCAGACCCATTTCCCAGGTCTCCTCCCGGTGCAGGAGGCTGGGTGGTTTCTTCTTTGCACATCCTAAAAACTAAACATGGCTGGAACCCAAATGTCTGCTTGATTTGGGGCTTCTTTGGGATCTCACCTGAGCAAGGAGCATTTTGTATCCCAAACCCACGTTCTGCTTTTGGTAAACTGGCAGCAACCGAATACCCAGCTACAATTTTAGGCTTTGAAATGCTGGTAAGCATTTAATTTAATTTTTTTAATGTGCAATTTATAGGCATTTTAATTACTTGCCTTTATCAGCTGTCCTTGATCTCCAGGTTTTAAACCCATTGCTGAGCTCTCCCAGTCCCACATCCTCCCCTGGAAAGGGTGAACTTGGCAAAGGGAGCCCTGCTCAGGTCAGGGAGGCTGAATGGGTTGGGAAATGGGGCCTTAGGGAGGACAGCGAGATAATGAATTGTTATCTAAACAATCGACTTGTTTACAATCACCTGTTGTAATTAACTTTATTGTTCTAATTAACATTGGTTGTTTCTATTTAAGTAGCCATTATCTAAATTGTCATCTAAACTGCGGGCAAGTTAGGCCATGCTTAACATTTCTGTGTCTTTGCACCTGATTTCTCCTTTTAAATATAGGACTGTTTATTAAAACTTCATAAAGTTCAGTATTTCAAACATGCTGGTTTGCATTCAGAACTAATTTTTCTGCCTTTGATTTTTTTTCCAGTTTTGTAAAAATATCGTGTTGCTGGCTTGTCTCTGGAATAACAAACCCTGTATCTACCTGTGCACATGGCTCACAATTCCCAAAATAAAACTCTGTTTATCCTTAAGCCAGGCTTTGCAAAGTGAAAGGCAAACATGAAAACAAACTGTGCTCATCACCGAAGGCAAGAAGATCTGCCAGGAAGCAGATGGAAAGCCAGGCTTTTAATACACTCCAGCAAATAATCAATGAAAGAATAATAACTCGAAAAACGCCGGGGCCGAGCTCCACCCTGGCACGACTCCACCAAAACCGGTGGAGAGGGGCCAGCAGCGGATGTTTCCTGGATCTGAAGAGCTTCTTGTCCAAGCCACTCCTCTCACTCCAACTCCTTGTCACTGATGGATGGGTGTTCCAAAGATGCTGAGTGGAGGAATCCGGGGTTTCGCAGGGTGAAAGCAGAAGGGCTGGAAATGACAAAGGGATTTCTTCAAGGGCTGCCAAAAAAAAATATTAAAAAATTTAAAAGAAAAAAAATAAGCTAGAGGCTGTGCTTTGTGAGGCCACTGCCAATTTTTTAAAAAGCCTAATCCCAGAAGATATGGCAGAAATGACAAAAGTCCCGTTGTGGAAACGCAGCCAAGTTTTTAAACATCGGCATTTAATCTCTTGGCAATAACTCCGGTCCAACTATGGTTTATCTGTATTTTTTAATAGTCACCAACAACATATTTGCATAAATTTGAGCAGCAGCATATGGTCTGCAGAAGGTTCATTTGCTCTGCAATTAATACATGGCATGAAAACCTTCACACAGCAAACACAGCTGAACCAACAGACAGAAATCCATCGATGTTAGAGCTGGAATGTGGAGGGGAAAGGGATATTTGCCAAGCACCTGACTCTGTTCGGCCTGATTTGCTTCCCAGAGCAGCAGGTGAAGGCAGCAACAGGTTAAATCCAGCTCTGTGCAGGCAAAACTCCTCCTGTTTTTTTACAGATGAAATTTTCTAGGATTTTCAAAGAGCTTTTAAGGAGCTGGGACCCAAAAAGGAGCAGAGCAGGAAGCCAAGATCCTCATGGCAGCCAGGAGTGACAACAAGGATGAGCTGGAATGAGAGGCTGGGTGGGAAGAAGCCAAGGTGGAATGGCTGTGGAACCACTGAACTCTGAGCAAGGGAAGAAACCCCTTGGAATTATTATTATTTACATGCAAAACATGCAATTTGTGGCAATATATAGAGAGATACAACATGAGAACACAGAGAGTGACTTTGCATAGGCGCAGATGTTTTTATCTGCATTGTATATACCAAAGGTATAAAACCAAGCCTAGTCTCAGCTCAGCTCAGCTGGCACTGCAGTCCCACTCTTCCCAAGACAACCCCTGGCTGCTCATGCCCAAGTCCCCATGCCCAGGCAGGAGCTGTTGCGTGACACTGCTCTCCTGTCACCCGATTTTGCTGCAAGTCCTTTTTTGGAGTGGACAGGGATGGATTCAGAGAGCTGGGCCCCCCGTGGAGGGAAGGAGGGATCAAATCCTTCCCTCCAAGCATCAAAAAGCAGCAGGAGAGCAGAAGGTCATGGAGTTTTGGAGAGGAAGATTCTGCTCTCAGAGGGAGGAGGAACATCTCTCTATGGCATTTCCCAGGTCTTTTAGAATCGTGTGGTCAGCCAGGATAATTAATCTTTAAGGAAGCAATTCATGTCTGGGGCAGTGATCACCTTGGGAAGGTGTGGAGCTGCCCCGGGTCACTCCCCTGGCTCTGGAGATGGGGATTTTCCACCTTGGCTAAAGAGAAATGATGGATTAAATGTTTTATTCTCACAGCCTGTCTCCAGGTGAGGCAAGTGGTCCCCAAGGATGGCAAAACTCAATAGAATTTTGAAGAAAAGGAAGAAAGGCTCCTTCAGAGCCAGGCAGATCCTAGGAAACAAAACCAACCTGTGCTGTTCCTGAACCTGGTGACAGCAAATTTTTTTGTTTCTCCTCAAGCCCCAGCTCCTGGAGTTGTGTAATTACAGCACAACCCAACTTCAAATGAAAAAGAAATAGAAGGAATGGGAAATTGTTCCATAGCACTGTTTGGGAAGGCTGGAACAACACGAACCTTCAAAACATCAGCAAAAAGAACCAAAACCCCCTCACTTTCAGATGTTTTCTTGGTGCATCCCAAGCTGTAAATTTTGAATGTTCAAATTGACACTCTGAAATGAGAAATTCTGAGGAGCTGGTGGGGCCAAGGTGACCAGCACTGAGGGAAAACAGAAGGTTGGGGTTTTGCCAACCAGAAAACATCACAGAATTACATGGGGTTTGCCACTCTCACCCTCCCAACATATCAGTGTTGGGGGAAAAAAAAGGTAGAAATGTCAGGAAGGTCAGATCTAGCTCTCAGAGCTGTTTCAAGGACATGTTCCACTTCCAAATTGAAGTCAAGCTTTGCTCTGATGGATGGGAAAACCTTCTGGGAGCCATCTTTGGGATGAGAAAGCAGAGGAACATCTCAGCCTCCCACGCCTCAGCTGAATAAATCTGGGACCAGCCCAGGCTTTCCTCTCCAGCAGCACTTGTTAGTGCAGGTCTGCACAGACACAAATGGATGGGCAGTGAGGTTGGTCCTCCAGGCAGGTGCAGGATCTCCCTTCCCTCACAGTAAGGACTTCTCCAGGAATGAATTTCCCAGCAGAGCCAGGCTTTCCTGCATGGCCACAGGTAACAAGCCCAAAATTTTCCCAAGGAAACTCTTCCAGGCTGAGGAGACCCTGGCAAGGCACAGGCCATGAGGCAGCCGGGAGCTGAAGGCTCCTGAATTACCAGGATTTCCAAGCTCTTGCCATAATCTCACCCTTTGTGTTTCCCCAGCTTCGGGATGAGGCTCCCATTGCTGTGGATAAAATACAAGGATGTGATTAAGGAACTTTATCCATGCTGGCAGCCTCATCCAAATTCAAGGTTTTTATTATAATTGAGGGCTACTCTGATTTATGGTGGTGTTTTTAAACAGCACTTAATTCAGTGGTAGAACTCGTTGTCAGAGGGGGTTGTAGAAGCCAAGAACATGAATTGGTTCAAATAACAATTAAAAACTTTGAAAAATCCATCCTGGGCAATTAATTCCACACAAGGATGTGGAGATGACCCCCAGCTCAGGAAGTCCTTCAGTGCAAATTGCCAGGAGTTGGAAGGAGAACAGGAAGAGCCATGAGGGACTTGCCATGGTTTTGCCCTGAACATTTGCTGCTGGCACCATCAGAGACAGGATTTGGGGAGAGATTTCTCTTTGATCTGAGCCATTCCAAAGTCTCCAAAACATGACCTTTAACAGATTAACTCTTTCTGAAAGATTGTGGTTTAGGGCTGCAAGATACAGACCTGTCTCAAAAGCTGTATCTTCTCCATCTGGGAGATTGAGCCAGAACCTCAGGTCAGGAATTCAGGATATCTTCCAAGCTTCAGCCTCAACGAGCCCTTCAAAAGCGTGTTTTGATTAAAGGAATTTTCTGTGGCAGAAAACCTTGATAAACAAATGTTGCAATGTTTGGTACAGATTTCTGATTGCCCAAGTTGGCAATGCTTTAAGAAATATAAAACATCCAGGGAGAACATGGACATCATCCCCTGCAGATGAGTTTTCTTGCTGGCTCCTTGGCATGGCCCAAACCCAGTGGTGAACACTCAACTGGAGAACACTTGGAATTTCCCAGGCCTCAGCTCAGGATCTTCTTCAGGTGCTCCAGATCTTCTCTTATGTAATAAAAATGAGCTGAGGGGAAGCCAGCTGGATGTATTGTTATGTTTATGAAATATTTGACAGATTCTGTTCATCCACACAGAGGGTCCGTGGGAAAACAGGGTGTGAAGCTGAGCATATTTACAGGAATTTCTCCGAGCTGTAAATGATGGCAAAAAATAGAACACAAAGGAAAATCTGGCCCTATAATTCATGCACAGACCTTTTAGTGAGAGGGTGTTTTGCAAGGACAGGGATGTCAAAACCAAAGCTCGCTCTTTAACTTGTTTTTAAATGGAAATCAAAGGGCCCACAATCTGAGGAGTCTCAGCATTTCATCTCTGAAGTTTTCCCACCCACTGGATTTTTGGCGAGCCCAGGCCTAGAGAGGACTTCCCTACAATGTCTTGGGCTGGCTCAAGAAAGCCTCAGCAGATAATGAATGCCAGGCTTGAGGGCACAGAGGGGTGGGATTGCACAGCACCGCCCTGCCTTGAGCCTGGGACAGAGAGCAGCACATTGGGCAACTCAAAGAAGAGGTGACAGTCCTGGAAAAGCCACAGTCGGGTGACAGGGAAGCTGGACTGGAGGGTGGGCAGCAGCCAAAGTGAAGCATCTCGCCATTGCTCAGGTACCTCCTTCCATGTGGGCCTTCTCCAGCAAATAAATCCCCCTTATTTCTAAGCCCAGGTGGAACCTGGGTGTCCCCAGGCACTGCCATAATGACCCAGCTGTCCTAGAACCACACAAGAAATACAGGAAATCCTTATTTTGCTTTCGCCAGGGAAAGTCTGAGCGTCCAGTTCTGTCAGCAGCTATGAGACAGAAGCCCAGACCAGAGAACAAATATTTTGGCAAGTGACTAACGTGGTACACGGCTGGAAAATAAGGTATTCTAGTAAAAGATGTATTTTAGGCTCCCAAGAAGGAAGGATTCCTTTCAACTTTCCAGACAGATTATAGTGGCTATTTCATGTAGCATTTATCACCTTGCCTAGCAATTTACAACCTTCAGGGTTTGCTCTTTTTGTTGCTCTTTTTAGCCCAACAAAACACTCTTGGCTGGGGAGAAGGCAGCGGGCTGGCACAGGTGACACTGCTGAGGTCCTGATGTAACAGAAAAACTTCATTACAACAAAATTGCTTGGGCAAAAGAGCCAACTTAGATTTCCTATGGCAGGGGACCCCAGAGCTTCTACAGTCCCAGCTTCAAAGCAGCTCCTGGATTTAAAAAATCCCTACTTGGAGAAGAAACAGGAGGGAATTTTGTTTGTACGGTTGATTTCCTCCTCTATTTCTGGTTTAACTTGGGAGTGTGTTCGGCTGCAGGAGGTCAAAGGACTTTTCCAAAGGCACAGCCCTCCCTCCAGGCAGCCACGCTGTGGATTTGCCTACTCCTCTCCAGAAACCCATGGCACAGCCAGATCCCTTCAGCCAGGAATGCAGCCCTGTCAAATCTCAGGCCCCGGAGCAGGAGAGGCCGAGCTGCCCTGACCCTCTGCTCCCTCCCGGGCTCTCCCTGATCCCTGACCCCTGTGCCAGACGGTGCCACTGCCGTGCCTGAGCACCCCTTCCTGCTGCTGGGGGTGCTCCCGGTCCTGGGGAAGGCTGGGAATCTGCATCCCCCCGCTGGAGGATGCCCAGGTGCTTCTCTGGCCCTCCAGCTTTCCCCTCCTCGCTGCACAACCAAGCCCAGCACCGGCTTCCCTGTCAGTGCTGGAGAAATCCGAGAACACCCCGGCTCTGAGCACTTCCATCCTGGCTTGCACGGAGTATCCCAGAAGAATGCAGCTGTCTCAGCCCAGGATCATTTTTGTCAAGCAGGAGATAGACTCCTTTCCTGATTTATTTATTCATTGCCTATAACGGCTTGTCCACAAACATCCCAGCTTGGTTAAATCTTTGACATGTAAAACATTTCCAGAAATTCTTGCTGCCAGCCAACAAGACAAATGGGGAAGACTTGGCTTTATTTTTTTTTTATTTCATTAAAGACTCCTCACTTTTCTTCTGTTTTCTCCTTTCTAGTGTGACTTTGTCTCTGGCTTTCCCAAAGCAAGGCCCTCATTTATCAGGCTTGCAAGTTCTTAGGGATTGGCAGACTCCGCGGCTTTTCCGCTTGGCTCGGGCCTTGCAGCCACCATATGGAACGAGTTGCACATTTTCGCTCCTTATCGGAGTGTAAGATGGAAATATTTCCTTGGTTCTTCTTGGGGCATTTCTGCAATTGCACTCATGCTGGGAGTGTTTAACCCTGACACTGCTGATGAGTTGCTGTTCCTGTTAAAACGCCAGCCGGGACTGAACTGGGAATATTTCATGGAGAGCTGGGCCAGCAGTTTGATTCTGTTCCTGGTTACAAATAGCTCCTTTAATAGCTCTGGAGCTCTGAGCACAGCACAGAGGAGAAGCTGGCTCACTGTCCATTTGTCTGTCTGCTTGTCTCCCTGAAGAGACAACTTTCCCTCTCTGTGCTCCGAGCCAGCTTTGCTGCAGTGCTGGTGCAGCAGTGCTGCTCTGAGAAGGTAAGGAAAGCTCTTCCCTCTCCATCCTGCCTTTATTGAAGCGGATGACAGCTGAGGACAGACAATTTTTCAGGCACAGATCTTCCATGCATGAATCTCTGCACCTACTGAGGGGTTTTCTCCCTGTGAAGTCGTGCCTCATACCCAGGGTTTATTCCAGCCTTTTTCTTCAGCCACCAGTCAGCCCAGTTGTGGTAAGTGTGGCTGAACCCATCCAAACTGGGCTCTCTGGATCCATGGGGATGGAAGTGCACTCCTCCAGGATCACTGCTGGCCTGGAAAGTCCAGGAGAAGGTGAGACAGGGTTGAATTGCAGCTCCAGCTCCCTCAGTCCGGCCGCATCCACAAACCAGTAACAATATGGGAGGGCAGCCTCCTTCCACTGCCAGGATGAGGTTCCAAGACACTCCAGGAGGTGCTGCAGCCAAACCCAGCCCCAGGACAGAGACCAGGAATGGCTGCACCAAGTCTTGGTTCACAAATCCTCAGTGACCAGGAGCAGGACCTCTCCCGCTCTTCCCTGTGCCCTCTCTCCATGGCAGCAGCTCCTTTCTCTGTGTAACTGCTGCTTCCAGCTCCACATCCAAGGCACAGTTCTTTCCTCATCAGACATCCGAGCCTAGAAAGCCTTGGATAATATCAGTGGAGATGGATGTGTGCTTTCAGCTGTACACCAGTTTACACATTTAAAGTGAGCTGAAAATGAAGGAGGAAGTCCCTAAATCCGCAGAGAAGAAGCACAGCAAAAATGAGAGACTAAATATGATGCAAGAGCTTAAATCTCAGTGTCTCTTCCTCAGGGTCTCCTTTATGGAGGTGAGGAACTTCCACATCTTCCCCAACAAAGGCCTGGAACTGGATCAGTTTGGTCCTTGTTGCATTTGACAACTTGCTGCAGCTAAAATTCACCACTGGACTCTGTAAATCCAGATTTTTACACTTGTCAGTTCTGCTTTTCTCATCCTATGTGGTTCCTGGCCACGTCCAGCCCTGTTCCCTGCTATCCCAAAACAGCCCAGAGTGGTGGAATACACAGGGAAGGGAATTGAACACCACTTTCAGGCTCAGGAATGCTGCCAGGAGCTTATAAAGCAATATTACAAATGGAAAGTAGGCTCTGGTATCCATAGATCTGAGACTGGTTATTCTTGGTCAAGTTTCTTCCATATTATTATTATTATTATTATTAAATTACCTGATTTGCTTGTCTGGCCTGTGAGTATTTAACTGTGAGCCCTGTGTTTTTCCATCAGGCTCAACATTAGTCCCAGGTTGATTTCCGTGTTCGATCCAGTGGTTTCAGCATTAGCTCCAGCTGCCAGAACTTCACCTTCAGCGAACATACATCACCATCAGTCTCCAGAGTTGTTAAAAACCCCAGGTTTCCATGGAAATCATTCCTGATACTTGCCTTGATGTTGGTTCTCCTTTTTCTGTGCTCACAGTTAATGGAGTAGAAAAAACCTATGTGAATCCCTGTTTTGTTTTTTTTTTTAATTTCTCTCTTTGCAGTGGAAAGACAATGATGGCTAAAAAATTGAGGAGAGGGATGGAGGCTGATTTTCACATCCAGGGCCCACAGCAGCTGCTTTTCAGGAGCTGAAGCCAGAGAGGAGCTGGTTTCCTGCACCTCCTGCCTTGCCTCGTGTAAGATGGGGCAGGAAGTACAGAATTTTCCTTTATCCATCTAAATTTGCCAAGGAATTTTCCTTCCTTTTGTCCCTCTCTCCTGAACCTGGGAGAGCAGTGCAATCCCAGATCTCCTCGGACATTTGGGCAAAGGCATAGGAAAAAAAACTACCACCATCTTTAACGTCCATTAGAGGAAGGCCAAATATTCTAAGAGCCTCATTCAACTCCCCATGTGTTTGTCTCCTCCCACTGCAGCCTCCACCCAAGGGAGAGTTTGGGTTGAGTTCCTTGCAGGCAAATGACATTTCCCCACCTCTGGAAGCCTGAAGAGGCACCGGGAGCACTGTCCAAGACATTTTTTTCCTCATGTTCAAAGGATTCATTTTCTAAATCACTTTCCAGCCCTTTCAGTGAGCAGGAGGCTCTGAAAACACTCTGAAACCTTCTCTTCATGTCAGTACATCTGTTCTATTTCTCCTCCATCTGGACAGAGCACAGGTACAGCCCAGTCCCTGGCCTTTGGCCGACATGGGCTTTCCAAGGAATTTTTGGACGCTCAGTGAAAAATCCATCCAAAGCTCACTCTGCAAAGGGCTTTTATTTCCATTTGAGTCCACTTCAAGGGGCTGCAGTAGGGCTTATTTTTGTTCCCTTTTCCAAAAGAACGGCTGAGCCATCCAAAGTTTGGATTTAGGGAATTATTGGGCTGTTGCTGAAAAGGAAAATAGCAGGAGCTGCCTCTCTTCCCTTGTGTCTCAGGAGCTGAGCCTTGACCACTAATTGTGCACCAGATTAAATCCTCGCTGTCATTCCTAATTCCAGATCAGAGTCCTGGCCTGACTTCACACAGTTGGATGAGGCAGGAATGGGAGCTGACAGAGCCAAGTGGTGCTGTTCTCCATCCAGCAGGAAGAGCAGAGCTCTGGGAGGGACATTGGCACCTCCTGGAAGCAAGGCGGGAGTGCTGGCACCTTCAGGGACCTGGGCAGAGGGCACAGCTGGCACATCCAGGATAATTCCTGAAGCAGTGTGCCAGGTGCTTCAGGAGAGACAGAAGGAATCCTATCTACCTGCCGTTCAAAAAGAAAATGATCAATCCAGTCTGGGAAGGACATCTCTGCCAACTTGCCTCCAGGAGCTGAGCTCACAGAGCAGGTGTTTTGGCTTCCCACAAAGCCTTTTGGAAACTCAGGGAAGGACTGGATGAGCTGAAGTGTGGGAAACTGAAGGAGCCAAGGTTTTCCAGCAGGGAAGCTCCACAATGAGGCTGGGAAGAGGAAAGCAGCTCCAGCTTCACGGTGCCAGGAGTTTTGCTGTGACACTGTGCCCCAGGGTTGGGGACAGGGCCACCAAGAGGGCTGGGAGCACCCTGGCAGGAAAGGCACAGAAAAGGAGGAGGTTGGAGGAGAAGAAGGAGGTGAAGCACATCCATGTGCTGCAGATGAGAAACTTGGAGCTTGCTTTTCCAAATAAATGCTTGGCCTTCCAAGGCTGACATCCTGCCTCCCAAAGAGCCAGGGCAGGACTCCTCCCGTGGAACCAGCCACCCTTTCCATGCACAAAAATGCTCCTCTTCTTTCTCCCTCTCCGGAGCTGGAGGGGAGGAAGTCTTTAGCTCTAGATTCCAAACTGCCAATGGCTTTTCCAGGCCTGGGAGATGAGAGAATCTCCCCATGCAGAACACACAGCCTTTGCCATGACCTGGAATTAGACAAGAATTTCCTCTTTCGAGGCCATTTCAACCACTTCCTTTCATTTTCTGCGCCTGTCTTTGATCCCGAGAGGGGTGCAAGAGGAAGAACAAGGCTGGGATTTTAGCAGAGATTTAGGCAGCTCAGCTCCAGACTGAAATAATTCTGACCAAACAGCAGCTGCCTCTTTGCTGCCCCATCCAACAGTGAATTTTACCTAAAGAACCCCTTTCACGTCCCACAGTTTTATGTTTTGCAGAGCAGCTGATCGTGCCTTACTCTTGGTGATATCCAGGTTGTGAGCCAGCAGCTCATCCAAGCACAGCAGGATTGGAGCCAGGTCCTAGAGAGCTTTTTTGTGGTTTCTACAGCAGCCATTCCCTTTTCCCTCATGAATTGCCTTTCCTGTTCATCTTTGAACACGAGAAAAACCAAAACCATTTCAGTTTTGACTCTGGAGCAATGTTTTTCTTTCTCTCAGCTCACTTGGGCCAGCGAGAAAGTTTCCACAGATTTTCCCAGGTCTCTTCTTCGAAAACAGAGCAAAACAATTCATGGAAAGCAGTGCTCGTGTTGCCTGCTGCTGTTTGCTTTGGAGGGCAGGAGCACACGTGGGAGCAGGCTGGAAAAAGGGGATTACATATCCTCATGTAGCTACTGGGCTCCTGGATTCACCTCTGGACAACAGCTGAGCAGGTGCAGAACTGAATCCACTGCTGGAAAATGAAAAAGCACAGGGAGCATGGGCTACACCCAGCACAGGAGCAGTTCTGGGGAAGGAATCTCTCAGGACATCAAGGTAAATTTGATGCTCAGCACATGCCCGACAGCAGAGATGGTTTGAAATTTGTTGCAGACAAACATGATCCCATCCTATCTCATGGCCAAGGTCTGGATGCTCCCTTGAGGTCATGACAAATGCTTGATGTTCGGTATTATGGGGTTTTGCTGGTCTGTGGGCAAAGGGTTTGGCTTCACAGAGGCTTTTTTTCCTGTCCTGAGTACCTCAGCAAGTGCAGGGAAAGCAAAGAGTCTGGAAAGCCACATCTGCTGGAAAGGGTCCCTGCTCCATCTCCCAGCTGGCTCCCCAGTGTCCGTAGGTGCTGCTTTGGAAGGGCTTTGTCATCTGAAATGAACAGTAAAAAAAAGCGCCAGAGCCCAAGAGGGGCCACCTGTGATGACTCAAACACCACCAAAAGCTCCTGCTTTCTGAGCAGAAAGAGGAGTTTGTCTTTATCATCACACCTGGCTGATCTGTGGAACTTCTTGCTAAAGAATACATAGAATTGTTTGGGTTGGCAAGGAGCTTTAAGGCCATTTCATTCCACCCCATCCCATGGCAGGGACACCTCCCACTGTCCCAGGCTGCTCCAAGCCCCATCCAGCCTGGCCTTGGGCACTGCCAGGGATCCAGGGGCAGCCGAGCTTCTCTGGGCACCTGTGCCAGGGACCAATTCCTTCTTTGTATTCTGCATAATATCCATCACTTTTCCAACCCTGGAAAGTCCAGCGCTCCCTTACACCTGCAGTGAAGGGAGGTGTGGCCCAATGGGCTGCACAGCCTGGCTGTGCCAATGTTCCATGTGCCGTTCACCTTCCTGAGGCCTCAACCACAGCAGACTGGTGAGAGCACAGCTGTTCCAGCTTTGAGGAGCTCACTGACCCTCTGCCCATCAAAGAGAGCAGAGAATTTGCTCTCTGGGTGCCGAACCTCAGGTTCCTCTTGCAGGGCTCTATCTCTCTTTCTATTTGCAGTGTCCTTTCAAGTGCAGGAGCTGTGTCCTTATCGCTTCCAGCCCGGAGCAGGCAGCTCACAGCCTCCAAAGCAGCCTTTGGGACACAGGCCGAGGGGACACGGATTTTATTGTTGCTGGGATTGTTATTGTCCTGTTGTTGCCTTGCTCTCTGCTCTGAAGGAATGCAGCCACCCCCAGGAGCAAAAATCAGAGGAGAAGCTGCGCTTGTGTCCGTCCAGCCGCTGTTTCCCATTCCTGTTTATCTTTCTGTCTCGGCCCGCGAGAGGCTCCGAGCAGAAATCCCAGTCTGTGCCAGCTCCCTGTCCTCACCCAGAGCCACAGCATTGTTTTGCACTGCTGGGGCATCCCTATAAGCACCACATGCTCCCTCTGGATTTTCTGCTAACCTGTGGAGCCTCCAGGAGCTGAAGGACATGTGTTTATTTAAAAAATAAAAAAAGGCCTGGATGAGCAGCTCAAAATTGAGGCCTAAATATTAAATTGCTGAAGTTGGATGCCAAGGACTCACACAAGCCTGAGTGCAGATCCCTCTCAGAGGCACAGTTCTCCCCCTGAAATGTTTTTGACTCAGATAAAGATAATTTTTGAGGACAGCAACTGTGGGGATGGGTCACACTGCAGCCACCCTGTTCTGCCCTGGGAGAACACTGCAAATCCTGGGACATGCAAGGTAAAGGCTCCCAGGCATATTTTGAGGGATTAGACCCTTCTCCTGCAGGTTGGTGATGATGGTGCTGGTGGGAAAATGCAAGGGCTGGATGCAAGCACAGGATGCAGCTCTCAGGGACATTCCCCCAGAAAAGCTGGTGGCCCCTGCTCCATTTGGGCCTGCTCTTCCCAGGAATTCATTCAAGGCAGCTGCATAGGAACCCAGCCAGAGTGGGAATTTGCTGGTAAAACCCCTCTCAGGTTGGAATGAAGAAGATCAGGACACAAATCACAGATGACAGTTCTCAAAAGAGCTGTGAGCCCCAAAACACATCCCTGCTCCCACTTACTGCATCTCATTCCCCTCCTTTCCCTGTGACATTCCCACATACAGTTCTTTTCCTATAAAAATGTCTGACTGGGTCTCAAAAGCACACGAGACCTTTGTGGCCTCCTTGGCAGCTGCCTCCATCATCTGACTGTGCTGCCAGGGAAGAGTTTGGTCTGGAATTCCCTTTTTTTCTAAAGGTCCCACTGACCTTGGAGATTCCCAACATGAGTATGAGCCATTGCCCATATGGAGTTTCTTCCTAAACTGAAAAACTTCAGTTTAAGGGATTTAGGTACCCTCATCAAAGAGAATGCTCTGGAAGTGGGCTTGGCCCAGTCCATAGGGCAGTGAGATCCCCCCTCACAACCACAAACCAAGGCAGGCTCAGGCAATTTTTGGATGCCAAGGTGATGCCAGAACTGTATCTGGCCTAGGCTCCCAGCTGATCCCTTGCTCCAGGGAAGCAATGTCCCATATTCTCTTGTGGTTTTATCCCATTGTAGCTTTAGAGCTGAAGGCATCAAAAGATTTCTGGGATTTATGAGGGAGCTTTAGGCCTTCCTCCTTTCTCTTTTGTCCTCAGAGCCTGGCTTTTCAGTATGACCTAAAAGCCATTCTGCTGTCTCACGGGATGGCTTCAGAAGAGCCCATTTTTGTGCCAGAAAGGAGTGATTATTGATCAGGAATGAAAGAGCTCTCATTGTTTGGGGAGCAGAGCAGAAGGAAGCAGCAGTACCTGGTGTGGAGAGAGAGCAGAGCAGAGCCCATAAAGCTCCCTGTGCCCCACTCCCTTCTGCACACATCTCCCAAACCACCTCCAAAAGTAATATTCCAAAGGATACAACCTTATCAAAGGGCAGGGAACGCAGCCCAGCCTTCCTGATCCCCCAGAGAATCCCAAATGGCATGAAAACAAGAAAAGGCAGAGATTACATTACAGCAAACCCCACTGATCCATTTGAAGGCATTGGATTCAGAGCTGCGCATTCCAGACTCTCAGGCACTGCAAGCTCCAGGGATGCTCAAAACCCTTCATTTTGCCAACATTTTAAGGCATACCTTGAGGCCATTGATCACTCCCAAAAGCCAAAGTTATCAACTTCTCTTATCTGCTCCCTGTCTTTATCCAGCTGGAAAGCACTGAGTGCTCATTTAACCATCCTTCAGGCACGGGCTGCTTATTCATCACAGCTTGAAAAGGGGAATTCGCTGCCTTGACCACGGTGTAAGCACTCAGGAGAGGAGGGATGGATCCAAACACCACCCCCTGATCCCAGTTCCACAGTACAACACACGGGGGAGAGAAAAAAAAAAACCAACAAAACTCAAGTTCAAAGTGGAGTGAATCCCTAAAATAATCTCCTCCCAGCTGAAGCAGGATTCAAGCACAAGGAATTACTCCCTGCTGCCAGGAAGGAGGAGCAGGAGTGACTGTTTTGGGTAAATAATTGGATGGACAGACAGATGGAGATCGATTTCTATATGTATTTATATTTTTACACACACTTTTCATTGAGTTGGATGCACAGAGAGAATTCTCCAAGCAGGGCTCTGCCCCACAGCTCTTCCTCTGTTTCCCCCTCTCTGAGTGAATAATCTCACCCCTGGAACCTTATCAAGTGATGTTTGACAGTCTGGGAACTCGATTGCATCCAGGAGCTTTCTGTCCTGCACCATAGCAGCAATATCTCCCAAAAACTCCTACTAAAGCCAGGCCCACTCCTCGTAAATCACAGGCACACATTGGCTGTCTCTTAATCAATCTTCTCCAGGTGTTCCCTCATTCAGCCTCACCACGAGCATCTTGAGGCTTTTCCTGGAAATTCTATCATTCTTTTTTCCTAAAGCATTTTTTTTTCCCTGGCCATGCTCAGGGCTTTTGGATTTTCTCTTTTCTCCCTGGTAATGTCCTGCTATTAATTTTCTTTTTGCAGAACTCTCAAAGGTCCATAGGTACCTTCTATAAATGTTGGAAGAGGTAGAAACTCCTCCTAAAAATATCATGTTGGTAGCTCTACCTCTGTGTTCTCCCACCAATCAAGCAGATTAAAAATATTTTATAGGCACCTTAAAATACTTGATATAAATATATAAAGTCAGCTCACTTCACTTCTTTTCCCTGTCCCCACAACATCTCCAGGAGCACTTCCCTGGTACCCAGAGAAAGCTTTTCTTCTTCAAATAGTTTTTTTTTCTCCAGGAAAAAAAAAAAAAAAAAAGAAGTGATTTTTCAACAGAATGATAATTTTTTAACTTAAATTACCTGGTCTATTTGAAGACAGTTGATAAATCACTAAAGAAGTAAAACACTTTTCTGTGTTGAATCATCATGTAATGAAAAAGATTAATTTTGTCATAGCTTCAGTTTTGGACAATTTTTTTTTTTTTGCTTTTAAGTCTCTCATGAAAAACACACTGTTGGTAAAACTCCTGCTCCATTTCAGCTTGCAAAAAAAAAAGGTTTAAAAAAAATCAATGAGTGCATTTTTAATTTCTATTTTTGGGAAGAGCCTGGGCTGAGCAGCAGCCCTGACAAAGCCAGGCAGGGCTGGCTGAGGTCCAGCCAGCTGAGGGGACGGGCAGTGAAGGTCATGGGTGCTTGGAAAACTTCCCAGAGACATTCCCCAAAATTCCCTGAGCTTCTCTGCCTAAATGCACAAGGTGATACACAAAAAAAAAAAAATCCATTCCTGAGAGAGCTTTGATAGTCTTTCTCAAAAACAAGATACAGCCCAAGGATGCTGCTGTCTGTGCTCAGCTTTTCCCTGTGTCCAGAAGCTCCTGCAGAGCCCTCACAGCACTGGGACATCCCTGAGTGTCCCAGCCAGGGCCACAGAGCCCTCTGGGCACAGCGGCCACTTCCCAGTGACATTTGAGGTGCTTGAACAGGGCCAGGGACCTTTGCAGGGTCCCCAGGCAGAGCCAGGAGCTTCCCAAATCCCTGTGCCAAGCTGGAGCAGCCCTGTCCCTCCCCAGCCGTGTAAAATACGGTAAGTGACACAAATCGAGGGGAAAAGCCCTTTCTTTGAGTTGTATCTTTTGAAGGCCAAATGTTTGGGTGTAAAGCTGGAACACTGGCATTTCTCAATTCGATTATTTTGGTTTCTCGCTGATAATAAAACCCTACTGTGCACAAAGTCACATCCCACTCCCCTTCTCTCTCATGGGACCCCTGCCCTGAGCCATCACTGGAGCTGCCTGAAACCCCAAAAATCTGGGCTTTTTTGGGATGTTTGAACAAAGAGGATTTCCTAGAAAAAAAAAAAAACAAACAACCCTATAAATCCCATTTCTAAGCAGCTTTAATAGAGAGCCCAGCTCCTCTGCAAGCGGGCCTGTTGTGTCTGAAGTATCAGGCACTTGAGATAGCCCGGGGAAGTCGTGGTCCCTGCCCTTTTTATATCTATTGCCTAGTTCTGGAAAGCATCCTGTGAGGAGCCACTTGGACTTTAATGGGATGAATCATTGTTAAAACCAGCATGTGCTTCTAAATGTTTACATGAAGGGGCCTGAAATGGAGATACCACAAGGAGAAAAAAAATAAATTCAGCTGGAAGCTGCGGGCGGAGCTGAAAGGCGCTTGTGGGGAAGGCTTCAGATCCTTGTTGGAAATCCAAGTGGCACCTCAGGTTGAGAATTGCTAAACCCAGCCTTTGGGGATCTCCAGGTGGTCTTTCCCCAGGGCCAGCAATGCTTGATGCAGAGGTAGGAAATTCAAAAGAATCAACATTTCCTGGCTTTGAGAACCACGGGATTATTCACCTGTTGGGAATGGCTGGTGGAAGGGGCCAAACCTGCAATGTGAAGCCCCCAGAAATCCCTGGAAAGCAGCAAAGAGCAGAAAAGGGCAGCCTGGCTGTGCCTCTCCCCTGAAGAGCATCCAAAGCCCAGCTATAACACAGATTTCCCTCCAGGCAGTGATATTTCCCTAGGAGAAATCCCCATCATCCCCACTCATTAATCCACTTCTTTCCTGCTTTGTCTTTCACTCCAGGCACCACGCTGGGGATCTGAGATCAAGTCTAGCCTCGGGCTGAAGTTTAGGGAACATTTTGAGGCTATTTCTTACAACCATGTGTTATTTACAAACACCCCGTGCACCCAGGGCTCTGCCAGACAGGCTGGGCGTGCTCGAGGGCAAAAAAAAGCTCCTGAGGGTTGGGGCTGAGATTCCCACCAAGCCCAGCAGCTTTTGAGATCAAACCCTCTGGGAGATAAACCTCAGGCCCCTCGCAGCCTGCTCGGGGATCTGGGAGCTTTGCCCTTGGCTTTGAGACTTTGAACCGGGGCCAAGCGGCTGCAGCTCCTGCTTTAGGGGAAGAGGAAACAGAAAGGAACTGCGGGCTTAAAGGATTAGAAGGAAGAGCTAAAAATAAAGTACCAGCAATGCCAGACCCCCAAATTTACTGCTTTCCTGCAAAGAGGATGGGTTTTCCTGTTGTTTTGGTGAGGGGAATCGGCTTTCTGCGTGACTTGGAAGAGCAGGACACTGATGGAGGGCTCAGTGCTGGTACTCTCCAGGAGCTCACTTGTTCCTGTTCTTCCTTCTTCCTGGAACTCATCCTCTGGCTAAACATGAAGGCAAATGTGTCCTGGGGAGCATTTCTCAGCTACTTCAGCTGATTCCAGTTGCAGCCCATCAGTGCCAAAAGATGACCAAATTAAAGATATTGGGTGTTCTTGCCTGTGCAGCTTGGGATGGGAATATCCCTGCCTTGCCTTGTCCACCTCCTCCTGCCTTTCCCTTCAGCCCTACATTGTCCTTTCAATGTGGTTGATGCTGTTTTGGGGTCTGGATGACCTTTTTGGGGTCCTCCAGATCCCATCTCCCACCCAATGCCTTTCCAGGAAGCACAGCTCCAGGAGAACAGGAGCAGGTGCCACCAGGACAGGCAACTGAGGCTCAAGGAGGGAATTTTCTGGGAATGAAAGGAAAAGTTTGAGCGTGGCTCTCTGCTGTTCTCAGTTGGCTCTTGAGAGGAAGCCCAACACTCAGCCCTAAAAAACCGTACACACAGAGATATGTTACATATTTATCCGAGGCAGAAATTGGCCAGGAAATGGCTATAAAACACACATTTTGAATAAAAGGAGGGAGATTTATGGCTCTTTTGTGAATCTGAGTCATATCTTTCTGCATCCCCCAGGCAGGAATACTCTAATCACTAACATACCCCAAACATGGACGCACAGTGGGCCGGGAATTGCTTCCTTCTGGCCACAGCTCCAGCTAAAGACGTGATAGGGATTGAGCTACTTTATCTGACAGTTGGTAAATGAATTGCCAATTCATTCTGAGCTCGGAGGGGGAGTTTTTCCCCTTGAAAAAAAAAGGGTCCTTTTATATATGTCTTTGATCAGGCAGGGCCTTGACAAATTATTTTCCAAGGAATTTCTTGAGCCCTAATGCCACGAGAAGGAGAAAGGGCAGGGGGGTGGAGAAAAAAGAAAAAAAAGTATTTGCTCTCAAAGAGAAGCTTTTATGTCTCCAAAAATCACAGCAATGTAAGGGATTTTCTGCCGTTTCCCCTCATCCCCTTGGCCTCGAGGAAGGCAAGCAGGTAGCCTGAGGATTTTTCCGTCCCACGGCGAGCCAGCAGGGGATGGGGAGCAAGCAGTGCCAGCTCTCCCAGGCTGATCCCTCCCCTGCGAGGGGGAGCTGGCTGAGCTCCGGCACAGACGGAACATAAAGGTCAGGGCCATCAGTGACACTGAGAAAGGGCCCCCTCAGCACCACGGCAGCCACGGGAGCAGGGGACAGCTCGGGGTCGTGGCACCAAGGAGCTGCTCCTTGCCACGAGTGCTTTGGAAAGGTTGGGATTCAAGGGAGCATCTCCCTGCCGGGGTCACTCCCAAGTGTGAGGAGAGAG
Source organism: Petroica traversi (assembly GCA_025920805.1). Taxonomy (NCBI): domain Eukaryota; kingdom Metazoa; phylum Chordata; class Aves; order Passeriformes; family Petroicidae; genus Petroica; species Petroica traversi. The sequence goes on from JAHLSL010000041.1 coordinate 2,647,616, forward strand.
CAGCGTTCGCTTGTCTTTTCCTGCAGGCTGGGGGGGGCTTTCCTGGCTTTGCCATTTCATCCCTTTTATCCTACATGTAATCCCTGTCCTCCAGGCGAGGATCGTGTCCTTGATGGGATCCCAAGTGAGTTGCTCAAGCCAGGTCTGGACAATGGCTGTGCTTTCTCTTATCCCTGATGTGCAAATAACTCATTCCCCCGTTCTCCTGCTCCTCTGTCCTGAAGGAGAACAGATCCCATTCAATTCACATGGTTCTGCTGCATTCAACTTCATCTGCATGGATTAAACAAAAAAAAAATTTAAAAATACCCACAAGACTTTTCTTTCTCTGACCTAACTCTGCATGGGCCCATCTAGAACCTGTCTAAAAGAAGATTCCTGTTGGAATTCCCTGCTATGATGAACAAAATTCAAAATAAACCAGACTTCAAAACAATCCCGTATCAGGCTCAGGAATGCCCTGGGACGGTGATAATCCTGCTCAGACCCAGAGCTCCCTTCCTTATGGGTAAAAACCTCCAAGCAGTGCCACAGACTGAAATACTTGAGATTTCTTTTTTAGTATTATTTAACATTGTTTAGTATAATTTAATATTTTTAGTATTATTTAAATTAATTTAATATTAATATTATTTAATATCATTAAGAATGAGTTCATCCTTTTGGTTCCTGACTTCCCCATGTTTTATTCCTTCTTTGAATACTGTTTACAGCTGAGCAATAAGTTGGGAAGCAATATTTATGCCAAATATGAAGCAGCTCTGATGCTTCCTCTTCTAGGAGATTCTTGGCATAAAAAACAATTTATTTTTCTGGGTGATTGGGTTAAAAATGGGGGGGAAAGTACAACCGCTCCTTTGTAAGCTAAGAAATGATGTCACCCAAGCCTAAAAGCAGTGTTTTGGTGCTGGTTAAACACCCCCAAAAAGCTCAGATACCACACAGGTCCAGCGGTGGTGTTTCCTCTCCTTTCCCTACCCAGGGAACACCAAGCTCAGGCAGGGGAGCCAACACTGCTGGACCAGCCCCAAATTCATCCTTCTACTCATCTTTCCAAGCAGGCTTCAGCTGGGCTTGCTTTCCCCAGGCTGTGCCCCACAAAAGCCACCCTGGGTGTTTGTGGGGCACTCTTTTCTAATTAAAAGCTCTGCTGGAGAAGTTGCTCCCCAACATCTCAGGTGTGCAGAGATCCAGAGATGGGAAATGCTGGGCACTGCCCAGGGGGAGCTCCTGATGAGCATCAGGACCTGGAACTGCCTTTAACTGTGACCTCCAGGTCCAAATTGGTGAGGTGGGGGTGGGTAAATAAACCAGAGCGGGTGGGAAGTTGGCTGGGCCATCAGATGCCAAGGGGGATCTGCAGCAGCCAAAATTCCAGGTGCTGCTGGAACAATTCCAGTGATCAGTATTGGTTTGGAATAATTAATCTGTTAGAGACTGGGATGATGGGACAGGAGCCCAGGCCAGGAAGGCAGAGATCCCAAAAAACTGGAGAATTCCCCAAAATTCAAAGGCAAAGCCCTCACTCTGGCATGGCCAATCCCATAAATCAGCTCAGGCTGGGGCTGGAAAGAAACACTACAGGACCTGGTGGAGAAATGGAGCAGGAGCCACTCATGGAGCAAAAATCAGCTTCACCCTGAGCTGGAGGAGCACAAAATCAGCTTCACCCTGAGCTGGATGAGCACAAACCCAGCCAGGACTGGGATTTTAAAGGAGGTTTTGGAATTCCACACACCAAGAGCAGGAAAAGAGGAACTGGTATATCCATCTCAATGCTTTTTCAGGAGAATGGGAAGAGCCAGGGGCAGCAAACAAATCCCTGATTCATATCAGCGCAGGTCTGAGGAGAAGCTGAGGTGAAATTTGGATGAACTCAGGGTCTCTGGGGTTGGTGACAGCGATATCAACACAGCACAGAGCACCAGAGACACACGGTGGCAAAGGCATTTCCACATGGCACCTCCCGCAAAGCAGGAGCAGCAGCAGATCATTACAAAAACAGTGACAACAACAATAATAATAATAGTAGTAATAGTAGTAGTAATAATAATAATAATAATAATAATAATAATAATAATAATAATAATA
>JAHLSL010000041.1:2649716-2688253 GCA_025920805.1 Petroica traversi
TAATAATAATAATAATAATAATAATAATAATAATAATAATAATAATAATAATCTGGTTTGACCTTACCTACCAAAGCCACATTTATGGGTATAGGCACCCCCAGAGCCTGCTGAAAGGGTTCACTGTGACTGCTGCAGGTGCTTGCCTCTTCCCCCCTCCCTCTTTAGGGCTGGACTTTCTGTTCATAATTCAAGCACCCTTTTTTCCCCTGAGATTACAGCTCATTTCTTCAGTCTCCGATAGAAGCAACCCCTGTGAGTGAGAGCCTGCTGTCACAGATGATCCACAGTGACCAGTTTCCAAATTCTCACCCATCCCCTTCTTTTAAGTTTTACTCACTTGTGCTCAAATGTGCTCCCAACAGAATCACTACAGGGAGCTGATGCCAAACTTCCTCAAAACCCCCCCCCTCCTCTTTCCTCTGCCTTTAATCCTGGGTGGGAGGGCTCACCCAGGTGAAATGGTGCTGGTGGGAAGCTTTAGGGTTGTCCTCAAGGCAGTGAGGGGCTTTTCCCAGGTGCTCCCAGGAGAAGTTTGAGCCAGGATGTTCAAAGCAGCCCTTCTGACTGACTGTGGAAGCTATTGAACCTTCATTTTGTGCCTTTATTTGTCTCAGGAATGCTTTAAAGTCCACTTTTCCATGGCTGAGTCCTCACAGGAGCAGGGCAAAATCTCCAAACCTCACAGCCAGAACCAGGCACTGAGTCTGACTGAAGGAGCTTTTCAGCCACAAAAAAGGAAGTAGGAGATATTGGAGCCCCTGGGTGTGATGAGTTCCAAGTGAGACCCATCCCTCTGAAAGGATTTCTGGTTGAAAAACTTCCTTTGAAACTTTGAAGGAGTAAAATCTAAAAATGAACGGAGTATTGTTCCTCTTTGGGCGAGGGAATTTATTCAAACCACCCTCTGAACATTTGCCATTCACTTCAAACTTTGCCATTTTTATTACTCGAAAATCATGCAGGAAAGACATTGGCTTTAAAAGAGAAAATTAATTAAAAAGCAAATAAACAAATTTTTGAAAACCCCCAAACTAAATATTTTTTGTCCCATGATGTGTTCTAGTCCCACCTCCCCAAGTCATGTTTTCTCTGTCTCACTTTTCTCTCTAGTAAAATTTCCAACTTTACAGTATGGTCTAAAAATCTAACAAAAAATCAAAAACAGGGCAGTGGGGGAAGGCCTCCGAATCCTTTGAGAGCCTCATATATTCACTGGTCTCCAGGAGCTGGAAATTTTAAGAGAAAAAATGAAACCACACTTTTTCAAATCACATGAGACCCATCCTAAAATTGTCAGAGTTGGCAGCACTGTAAAATCTATGATATTGTGGGCTGGATTTATGGACGAGAATCCTGAGGCTTTGGGATGTTTTTTTCCCTCAGCCCTTGAGGCAGAACAGCAATTTTGGGAGGTTGGCTCTGCCCTGGGAGCAGCCTGAGCAGCTGAGGGGTGGCTTAGCCCCTTCCAAGCATCCCTACCTGTAGGAAAAACTTCACCAGTGCAGGTTTGGGGCTGTTGGTGAGAAAAACCCATCTCCCAAACCCACCCAGCACCGTGGCTGGTGAAACCTGAACTGTGGAGTGCCTGACAGGGGCAGACAAAGAGCTCCCTGTGCCTCTCAGGGCATCCAAAGCCTCCCCAGGTACCAGGCAGGGAGTGCAGGGGGTGTTTGAGCTCAGCTGGAAAAACAACACAGTGACCACAGGCTGGGAATTGCTGCTCGCTCCTTCTGAGGTGTTCTCAGCATAGCTTGGGTTCTGTGCTCTGAGGGGTTGCTCAGCCTGCTCTCGTTTATTCTGCTTTGTCCCCAAAGGCCTGTTTGCCTTCTGCCAGGTGACATTCCATGGCTCCTGTGCTCACCAAACTCCCTGCTCGAGGGGAGGATAGGCCTGCACACCTTTTCTCCCTGACCCGCCAGGCCTACTCCTTCTCTGGAGCTCCCTTTGGAGCCAGCTCCCTCCTCACCCCGAAATTCAGCTCTCCTGGGCTCTCCTTCCATCATCCCTGTCCCCAGCCCAGCTCCAGCCCACCCCCAACACCCTCAGTGGGGTTATGGAAAAGCAGCAGAGGATTGTTTTGGGAATGGCCTTCCTCAAGTTTCAATTGTTATTATAGAATCATGGAATGGGTTGTGTTGGAAGGGACCTTAAAGCCCATCCAGTGCCACCCCTGCCATGGGCAGGGACACCTCCCACTGTCCCAGGCTGCTCCAAGCCCTGTCCAGCCTGGCCTTGGGCACTGCCAGGGATCCAGGGGCAGCCACAGCTTCTCTGGGCACCCTGTGCCAGGGCCTGCCCACCCTCCCAGGGAACAATTTCCAGTTTAGCTCTAAATAGGCTTTGTCCCTTTTTCCCCTGATGTTGCTGTTTACTGTTATCGTCAGCATTATTATTCTTGGCTAAGAAATAAATCTGTAAGAAAAGAAATCAAAGAAATCAAAGAAATCAAAGAAATCAAAGAAATCACAGCAGGCTCTTTGGAACATAAAATCACAATCAGAGGGAGAAGACAACCTTCTTCTTAGCAGCTCCTGGTGTTGTTTTGGACCACTTGGGGGAAGGTGGAAGCTCGAAGTAGAACAGGCAGCTCCACATCCTGGCTGGGATCACCTTCTCCTTTCACTGCCTCCTCCCAAACCTACCCATTGAAATGGAATTGCCACATGAAAACGCCATGAGAAACTCCTCCAAAAGGGCAGGAAAAGGCTCTGTTGGATCCTCCCACCACCTTTTCTTTGCCTTCATCCCAGATTTTACTTCTGTGACAAGTGATGATTCTGCCTCCCTGCTCCTCATACCACTGTGGCTCCACAGGCCTGGATCCTCAGGGATCCCCCTGCCTTTCCAGCCCCAAAACCCAGCACGGAATCTCAGCAAAACCCCAAAGAACCAAAACCACACCTGAGGAGCTCTGAGGAAATGAGAGTAGTTGGAAGCTTGAGGCTTTCGTCCCAGGGCTTAAGAAGTAATTTTCCATGGGAGTTTAATTTTCCTTAATCCTCTTTGAGACGTCTGGCAGGCATTTCTGAGGAGACCTCTTTGCTTACAGGGTAACCACTGCCCATCTAATTACAGGGAATCACCAGAGGGGGATTAGATGATTACATGATCAGCAGTGGGATAACCAAGTCGGGAAAGCACAGCATAGATGACAGCTAAACACAGCGTAATTGTTGTGTTCCTTAACTCAAAATGCAATTTACTCATCAGTCTCGGAGCCCTGCATGTTCTGTGTGATTTAATGCAATGTTTGGCTGATTCCCTGGGGGTGGCTCCACACAGACAAAAAGCTTTGCCAGAACTGATGTCCCAGCCATGTCCCACACGCCCGCGTGTCGCTGTGCCCACAGATGCTGTTGGTGCCCAGAGCGAGCTCCAGCGTCACATTTTGGCTGTGGGGAACCCAACAATGGAGAAACGTTCTGCAAGCACGAGGCAGGGAAAGCAGACACACAAAGGAAGGAGGTTTTATTGGAGGCAGTGCTGGGACAGGCCCAGAGCACCCCATGCCCCACGTCCTTGGGACAGCAAGGTGGGAATGGCGCTGTGGGGTGGCCCTACTGATCCTGCTGCCTTCCTGTGCCTTTGCAGGGTGTCCCTCAGTGTCCCTGCCATGAGGGATAGGCTGGGGACACTTCTTCAGTTCCTTCCCACAGCCTGGCCATGCTCTCCCTGAGGTGATCCTGGCCCGGGCTGGGGACACCTCCTGATCTCCTTCCATGCTCTCCCTGAGATCGTCCTGGCTCAGCAGCCCCACAGAGCCAACCTTTCTGTTGGGCTTCCCAACTGCAGTCTCCTCAGTCCCCTGGAGCTGATTTCCCCACCAAGTTTCCAGTTCCCACAGCATCTCCCCTCCTTTGCCGGGGTTGGGACACAACCCCACACCTCCCCAGAGCCAAACACTTCCCACCAAGCTCTCTTCGCTGGGAACAGGGTGCAGTTCCACCTCACTGGGGCTTCCAATGCCACCCCAGCACCCGACAAGGTCACTTCTAAATCTGCCTTGATGGAAGTGACCCAGGAGAGCATGGCCCAGCACTTCTGGAGCACACAAAGCCACAGCCCAAAACTCAGCTCAGCCTCAGCTCAACTTCCCCCCCTGTGATGTTGCACCTCCTCTGCTGCAGCAGAAAAGAATAAAAATTCAATTATAGGCATCAAGTAGAAGAAATAAAAAATCAAGTCGAACCACCTTAAACCCAAAAATACATTAAAAATAGGTGTGCACTCTCTTGCCATGGAGAGTGTGGGGTATTTATTCACCACACATTGGCACACACAAATGGGAGATCACAGCTAGGGAAGCATTCTTTTGTTCTCCTTAGCTCCACGGCTTTGGATACCTGTCCATATTCCCTCCCACATCAAAATTCCCACACATTCCCACCCACATTCCCAGTGGGTGACACGCAGGTATGCCTCTTTAGTTAATTAGAATTACTTTTAATTAAAAATATATGTAAATTATATAGAGTGTGCACAGCTTGGAGAGAAAAAAAAAAAGAAGAAAAGAAAGCAAACTTCCATCTCAATAAAAAATTGAACCTCTTGGAATCAGCTGCTTTTGTGACATCCTTAGAGTTACTGGAACTCCCACGTATAAATAAATAGGACCAGGATATTTTACACCTGAAATATTCTGCAGTAGACATTTTTCCTTGCACATATTTGCTTTTCTTTCTCTTTTTGCCTCCACCACTCCCAGCCTCTCATGATCACTTTCTGCCCCTTTTAAACACGTTTATTTAATATCTCACTTCACACAACCAAACTGATACCCTTTTTTTTTTTTCCCTTTTCTTTTGGAGAGGAAGCAAAACAACACGGGAGAAAACGCAAGCCTGGGATTGCAAACAAACGTCATCATCATCATTTTTGTGAGCAAACTTTTTCCTCTCAGTGTCTGCATCCTCTCCCCCCCTCTCCCCCTGTGGCAGCTGGCTCAGATCCAGCAGGACTCAAGCTGGGGATGTTTGCAAGCTCGGAAATAACCCCACACTTCCATCAGAGACGGCTGAGGGACCAGGAAAGACCAGGAGATGGGAAGGGAAGAGGAGTGAGAGAATCACAAGTGAGAAAGGAGATGAGGGGATGGTTTTTTGGGATGGTTCCTGGACAGATTTTGGGGAATTCGTAAGGAAACACAGCTCCGTGTGGGAGTAATTTCACTCTTGGTACAATGCCTGGGCGAGGTAGGTACTGGATTTATTTATTTGGCGGTTTCAGTACCTCTTTCTGTTGAAAAGTAACAAAGATAACACTAATTTAAAAAAAAAAAAAAGAAACACCACTCCAAAATCCACCCTTGGTAAAAAGGGGCTGGTGTCTTTTTCCTTTTTTTTTTTTTTTTGAGAAAATGGAAAGAAAAAAATATATATTATTATTTATTATATAATATTGTCAACATCAACACCACAAAAAAAAAGTAACATCCTAATTGTTCTCGTTCAAGCATTCTGACCATGGTGAGAAAGGCAGCAGGAGTTCGGTGTCCATTGGAGAACAAAAAGAGCAGAGGGCAGGGGAGGGGGACGAGGGAGGTGGCAGCAACACAAACTGGGTGGGACCGTGGAGGGACAGAAGTGTGCTGGGCTCTTGGCTTTTCTTTAGAAACCAAAGAAAACAAAAGGGGGTCAGGGCAAGTCACGGCGATGACTTCCAGCCGTGGTTTCACTCAGTGTCCGTCCCTCTCTCGAGTGCTAGCGGTGAACATTCACTTCAAGGAGTCTTGCAAAACGCTTCGCTATCAACAGGGGGATTGTTTTCCTTCTCCTTCTCCCGTTTGCTGGGGTTTTCCCGTGGCTCTGGCCCTTCCCTGCCCGCCCTGGTTAGCTGTTCTCGCTCCACTCTGGCACCATCCCCACGCCGTGCACCGAGTGGTACTGGTGGGGCGACAGGGTTCGGGGCACGCCGTGGGAATACAGGAATTCTGCTGGCTGCAGGCTGCTGGGAGGCGACTGGATGCCCGTTTGAGGTCCACACTGCCTCACGATGGGCTGGTGAGAGCTTTGGTGCTGGAACATGCTGTGGGTGTCTGCGATTTGGGGCGACGTGTGATTGGCCACGCTGCCCAGGCGGGGCACCAGCGGCCCCGAGGTGAAGTGGGCAGAGAAATGCTGGTAGGGTAACCTGTCCATGGGCTGCATGGCAGACACTGTGCAACTGCTGTAGGAGGGCACGCTGGGCCACGTGTTACAGCTGATGTCCTCCAGGCTGGGCACGGGCTCCGTGGGCGGCGCAGAGCTGGCGTACATGCAGGCCTGGCGCTGCGCCGACTCAGTCCTGTACGACGTGTTCAGTCCCTGCTGCTGCGGGTAGCTGGGCCTGTAGAAAGGGTCCTCGTCTGCCGGAGACGTTTCCATGTAGGGCTTCTTGTAGGGATGCTCGGTGGTGGAACATTCCTCATCTGTTGGGAGAGAAGAGTCCTGGTAGGCACCAAGGATAATGAACCTCCCTCTCTGCAGCCCTGGTTACACCGAGGGCAATCGGACGCTTCCCTCGCTGTAAATTCCCAGCATTTCCTTGGAACTGATCTCAGTCTGTCCTGTGGAAACCAAAACTTGCACTTGGCCCTCTCTGCTGCAGTGGGGGAGGGATGAGCCAGGAGCTCTGGGAGGAAAATCAAGATGCTGGAGGGATCCTGAGGTTTCCCTTGCTTGATCGTCCCCCCACACACCCCCCATCTCCTTCCTGCTGCCACTTTTACCTGAGGAACAACATCTGCCTGTGACCTCTGCACATCCCAGGGTGGCTCAGAGCTGATGCTGTCAACTCAAATCCTTTCCAACAAAACATTTCCGCCATAAAAAGAGCCAAAAACGGAGATCACAATAAAAATCCTCCCAGGAGAGCACCAGCAATGGCACGGTTGGGACAATCAGATTTGGAGTCTGACAGCCCCAGCCTTCAGCTTGTGCCAAGGCAGCTGGGCACATAAATCCACACTGGGCTGTGGGCACATAAATCCACGCAGGGCCGTGTGCTGGAGCCAAGGGGAACAAAGGAGAAAAGTAAATTTCACAGCTAGAAACAGCAAGGAACCTCTTGCAGAGCCCTTTGTTTCCTGCAGCATCCCCGGCCAGCAGAGGGAAGGAGATAAACAATTTAGGTGAAATCTCCAGGGTGAAGGCAAATGAATAAATGAATGTGCACTTATTTATTCATTCGCAGGATCATCAAATGAAATCCAGCTCCTCTGGAATGGATGGCAAAATTCCCAGGGACAAGCACTTCACCAAGAGATTTTAAGGACAGTGTGGCAAGGGAAGGGGAGCTTGTTCTGACATGGATTAACTTTGCTGCTGCTTCAAACACAGGATTTCTGGTGCAGGCAGGAAAACATCCCCCTTGGTTGGAGCCCTCCTGGCTGCACCCTTCAAACAGGGGGCAGATTTGAAAGAAATTTGTAACAAGTTACCCTTTACAGTTTTTCTCAACCAACGTGTTTTGAGCTCTAATTTTTTTCCACCCCCAAAATACAGTGGGGAATAAAGCCCAACCAGTTGCACAGAAAGGAGGACTGGGAGCCTCTGCTCCACAAGAGGCACAGAGGTGCTGCTGCTAGGCTGCTCTGAGGGGAATGCTCCTGTCACACCTTCAGGAAGGGCAGGTGGGCAGTGCAGGTATCTTTTATTTCTTCTAAACACACCCTTGGACTCAACCCCTGTTGCTCTGAACAGCCATGAGGGCTCTCCTGGAAGCTGCACCCTCTCTGCATGTAAAATAACCCCTTATTCCCACCCAGGGTCTTCCAAGTCCGGCTGGAGCAACTTTGTTGTTCAAACAATGCCACAAAGAACAGGTACTGAGGGACACCATGGGGATATCCCCACATAGATTCAGCTGGAAAGCCTCAGTCCCATTTCTTTCTTCCTGATAACATCAAAGCCCCTTCACCTCAGCAATGCAGAGCCCTGATAACCAAGTTTCTCCTCTGCATTCCCTGTAAATTGGGGTGGGAAGCAGGATGGGATAAATGAGCAATTCCAGCCTATTTTTAAAACCAGCTGACACAATAAGCAGGGAGATGCAGGAATGTGTCATCCTTCTTTATCCAGCTCAGGTCCAGTTTATGCAGGAGCAGGAGCAAGGATGGAGCCCCCAAAAGCCAAAAGCTGGAGCACAGGTCTGACCCCTCTCCTGATCTCAGCTCCATGACAGGAGGTACATCTGGAAGAGCAGCCTGAGCTGGAGCTTTCATGGACAGTGTAAAAAGTTTGGATTCCTGACCCACCGCTGAGTAATAAGAACACTGGGGTGGAAAAACAATGTCTTGTAAAATGCAGCATTGTTCTGCTAATAAAGTTTTCAGCATTAAACCGCATCACTCTGCTGGCACCAGAAATCATTGGCTTGGGGTTAGACTGTTTATTTTATTTTGATTTTTTTAAATATACAACACAAACCAGTCAAACTCTGTTTTTCCATGGTGTAAAACTGCCTGACTTACAACCTGAGCCTGCTGATTTTTCCATTTAGCCCAGACATTTCTCTGCCTGCCACAGCCCAGCCGGGCAGAGCCGCAGTGGCACAGAACCACTTCCAGAATCCATCTCAGGTGAAGAGCGGAAAACAAAGCCAACAGGATTTCAGTGGGAACCCCATAAGTGCCCTCTGTCCTTCTGTAAGCTCTCAGGATCACCCTGCCGGTCCCTCTGGATGTTTTAAGTGGAAAGGGATTTTATGGCATGTAAAGACCTTGTTCCCATCCTCAAAGAGGACCTAGACACTGCCAAAGGATTCCACGCTGCCCTGGGAGCTTCTGCCTGTCCTCCTGCCCCACTTCTTGGGGATTTTCCTCTCCGTGGAGCCTCCAAGTGCTGGAGAAGGAAGGGAATGGCCCATGTGCATCCTGAGGTGGGCGGTGCAGACCAGAGAGCCTCAGCTGGTGCTGCCTGAGGGATTTACACCGGGCCAGGCTCTCTGGTCCTGTCCCACCACTTCAGAGCCAGCGCAGAGCAGCTGGAGGCAGCCCCAGGGTGTATGGAGCAGATCTGGGGTGGAATGGGGACATCTTCAATGACAAAAGGAGCACAGGACAAACAGGTCTCTTGTGCAGTGCCAAAAGCTGCCGTTCCAATTGTCCAGGGCCTGGGCAGTGCAGCTCAAGGCCGCAATCCTGTCCCTGAAGGTCCTCCTACCTCCTCCCATCAATGGAAGCAGGACACAGGAGATGTTTAACTGCCTGCTCAGGGTTTGATTCATGATGTTGCTTCCCTGGTAGCAGCTCCTTGTCCTTTTCCAGGTGCCACCGAGCCCTTGGAGGAGCTGTTGGCTGTCCTGGGAGACATCCTGACCATCCCACTCTGTTGTTGCTACTCCTGGAAGCCAAGGGGGTGATCAGCTCTGGGGAGCAGCCCCTCGGTGCTGCACAAACCTCCAAAAGCAGGAGGGGCTGCCAAGCAAGAGAAGCTGCCAGCGCCAGGGAGAAGCTGCTCCAAAGCAAATCCAAGGAAAACGGAGCCTGAAGAATGGGCTGGAAACTGGCTCCCTCACAAGGAATTTGATGATCTATCTAATGAAGGAGCTTGAGCGAGAGCGCTTCCAAGATTTCCGGTATTTACTACTTCCAGCTGGGCTGTAAATACCACACAAATGGCTTTTTAAATGGAATTTTCCCAATTCCAAGATTAGGGCCATGTAGAATGAAATGCAAACATGGAAAGCTTCTGGACTTCAGCGTGCACTGGGCCCTCCTCTCCCAGTGGTGTAAATCAGGAGAGCTCCTTTCCCATCCAGCTCCCCAGGATGGAAGACAATGAAAAATGGGACATGACTCGTTTGGTTTTCAGAGCTCACCCACACTTCCAGGGCCTTACTGGAGGTTCAATCTGACTTTGTGAGGGAGACACAATGGGTGATTATCACTGGCTGTTGTTTTATCCAGTCTGGATTCCAGCATGGATCTGGCTCCAGCCAATAGCAGGGTGCAAGAGTGACAAAGATTGTCCAAGAAGAAAAGAACATCAAAATTAACCTCTCTAAAGGGCAAATAAGTCCTAAATCCTTAGGACGTGGAACCTGAGACACACCAGCCATTCCAGCTATTGCAGTGTTTGTGATGTGGTTGTGTTGTATTGGAACACAACAGGGCTGTGGGGCAGGGACAATCCAACCCCAAAGCTGGAATCTTTCCCACAGGCAGCAAGTGGCCAGCACTGCCTGCAGAGGCACAGGAGAGTGGGATCAGAGAATGAGTCAGGTTAGAATGGATCACAATGGATTATCTGGTCCAACCTCTCTGCTCCAGCAGGGTCATCCCAGAGCACATGGCACAGGACTGTGTCCAGAGAATTCTGGAATATCTGCTGCGAGGAGACTCCACACCCTCCTGGGCAGCCTGGCTGGTGCTTGGTCACAGGAAAGAAGTTCTTCCTCCCAGGCATCAGTTCCTGCCTGCTGGACACCACAGAGCAGAGCCTGGTCCATCCTCTGGCACCTCCCCGAGGGACCCTGATGGGGTCCCCTCTCAGCCAAGGCTGCCCCAGCTCCCTCAGCCTTTCCTCATGAGGGATGTGAAGCTGCTGAAACTGCAGTGCCACAGGAGTGTGGCTGCACAGCAGGAGCAGAATGCACCCCAGCCCCCTGAACATCTCCCCACGCAGGGAGTCCCTTCCTCCCCCTCAGTGTCCCACAGCCACCCTGCCCTGTCCCCACTGCATCTCTCCAGCTGCAGCCTTGGCCAGCTCACTGCATCTCCAGACACCAGCAGGATGTGCAGCGTGTCCTCCAAGGAGGCCTCTCAAGCCTGAATTTTGTCCTACAGATTCTTTGAGTGAAAAAACAAAGCTGGGTGGGATGTGGGAGAAGCTGGTTCAGTCTGTCCACACTGGTAGTGCCTGTTCTTGAGGAGAAGGTAGAAAGGCAGTGCTGTACCTGCACGGACCTCACCAGAGCATGAAGGAGATGAAAGAGGAATCCTCCCCCAGGGTTAGGTCCAAGATAGGGGTATGAAGGACATGGTCCTTGCTGGTTGGAGCCAGTAGATTCTGCCACATCCCTTGTCCTCCCTCAGAGTGCCAACTTGACAACTTTTATAACCTCCCCAGGGAGAGGCTGTTCCAGTTGCCTCCTGTTCAGCATCACAAGCATCCAAGAAATCTGCCAAGTGGTTGGGATTGTGTAAGGCTGGGAGGGAGCAGAGGTTTAGAGGGATGACTGTTTAGTCCACAGGATATCTGAGAGAGAGGATAATACGAGGGAAAACAAGCCCCAGTATCCTAACTGGGATGTTGGGCTAAATGAAAGACACAAGGCGAGCTGCCTGCTGCTGAGGCCTTCTGGGCTTCTCCAAGCACAACAATGGGAGAGGTGGAAAACAACCAGAAAAAAAACCCAAAGCTCCAACTGCTCTTTGTGTCAGTTTAAAAATCCACATCAAGAGTCGGGGCCACTCCTTGGTGAGATACAGGGCTGGAGTTAATCCATCCTCTCAAGACCAGCGACTGTCACATGCCAACAGCAATCCCAGGTGGAGCTGGGATACACGGCAGGGTGATCCTTGCCATTCCCCATTCCTGGAACAGCGACCCCACTGCAGCACAGGGGTCATTCCCAATGCTGTGACCCTGCCCTCCCACCTGCACGCCAGGAATGACCAGATTAGGAGCTCTGGGATGTGTCCTTCCTTCCTTCCTCAGCCAGGAGAGCATCACCTCCCTGAAGCAGGGGAGCCTTCAGAGATAAGATCCCCTGGCAGCCCTGCTGCTCTCCCCTAATGTAATTCCATATCAGATCTCCACAGTGAATCCATCTTGCCGTGACAGCTAAGAACAACATTGCCAACCAGAGAATAATCCTTGTCTTAGGTCACCAGGAAAGCAGGAATTGAATAAGGTTCCTTTGAGCTGGGGGAACAGACCTGTGCCTAACTGAGCTTAACCCAAGGCTTGGCCCCTGATTGAAAAGGATGCAGAGAAACATCAGGAGATGTCAAAGCTGGAAGGAGTCTGGCTGGGAAAAGAGTGATGGAATTCACGCCAGAAGATGCAGACAGCAGCTGGTCTCAAACCCAGCTGAACTGCCCTCTGCCCTGAGAGCACTTATCCAGAACCACAGCCTTGGGAAAGGAAATAATCCGCTTGAGATAAATCCTGAACTGCCTGAGGAGGAGTCAGTGCTTGGGGACGGGATAATTCAATACAATCATGAAGATTTCCAGTCCAGAAAATGGACAGAGGGGCAGTTGGAGCAAACATGCTCATGTTTTTGGGTTTTCTGACGTGGTGAGGCTTGATAACTGTTAAGCAGAAATATAGGAAAGCAGGAGAACTATGGGGGAAAACTCAGAAATGAGAGGCTGGAACAGCAGAAAAAGAAAACTATTATCCATAGGATTGTTTTCCCTTGTCCAACAAAGATCCTTGCTGGCACTGGAAGGAAGTTCCACGCTCAGTGACATGAAACCTTGGATCATGCTCTGATCTATCCGACCCAAATTGCTCATCTCCAGCGATTTTTTTTTTCTTTTAATTAATTTCACTTTGCAAAGAGCTGCTTGGCAGCTCGGGCTGGCTCTCTGGTTCCCATTAACTTTGTGTTTCTTTCCTCTAAGCCCTGGTGGCTGTTTTCGATTTACCGAAGGCACGGGGAGGGGAGAGAAGAAGGCCCGGGGAGGGAAGCAGAGGCTCGGGCTCCCGGGACACCCAAACTCGCGGGAGAAGCTGCGGTATCGGGCAGGACGCTGCCCCTCTTTGATTAAAGCCTTTGGCGGCTTTGATAAAAGGCCCTTAACTGCTTGTGCCACTCAAGCCACGGCCGAGATAAGGAGGGGCCACGGGCCTGTCCCCTGCGCTGTGGCCGGGGCCACGCGGGCCAAGAGGGGCCGGGGAGCTTTATTCCAGGGCAGATAGCCCTGCCTTTTGTGACAATAAGAGGAAGTGAGATAATTGGGGGATTGAGGGAAACCACCCATGGAGACACCACTTAGCGGGGATCCCAAAACTGGAAGGAAACCTCTGTTGATTCCTTATCACGTTACAATGCAGAGGCGAATGATGAATTGCCCCGCGGGGCAGGGACACGCAGCAGTTGGGGACTGTCCCAAGGCCTGGTTGCCATTTGGGCCAGCTTGTTTTGGTTAGTTTTGGGAAAGGGGGAAGAGGAGAGGTGAAAGCTCAGCTTCCAGGACAGAGGAGCTGAGAAAGGGCTCCCAGCAGTGAGGAGAGGTGACTGGCTGGGACCTCCCATCACCAGCAGCGGGGACTTTGCAGCACCCCAGCCCCTCACACCCACAGCCCCACGGGGTAAAACGGGTCACAGCCCCACCTGTGACCTGAGGGACACTTAGGGTGGCACTGCACCTCCTTATTCCCTCACAGCCAACCTCAAGGCCAGCACCCCATTTCCAATCCCAGCTCTGACACATTCTGTGTGAGCACTGTCACCTGGTCAGCCAGAGGAGACAGAAAATGCCACCTGTTTTCTACTATTAAACTCAATCTCAGGAAAATATCTGGATTTCACTGCTTTTTTTTTTTTTTTTTACTTTTCATACCTGTACACAACCCATGTGCTCCTAGAACGTCCATGGGATTCACCAAGGACGTGGCAGAGACTTCCACTGCCCTCCTGCCTCCTGTGCCAGCACTTCCCAGCGTTCCCGACCTTAGACTGTGTGTCTGCACATCCCAGTGCTCCAGGGGTTACGTTGCTAAAAATAATGCCTGTGTCTGACTGATAGGGTCGTGCAGGGGAGAGGGAAGGGATCTGCTGTGGGGAGAAATTCCTGCTGCACTCAATTCCATGGTGCTTGCTGCCTTCTGGGAGCTTTTCCATAGAGTAAATCCTGAGAAAGGGAATGGGGCTGGCAGAAACCAGCTCCTGCCCACCCCTTGTTGCATCCAGCCCTGGAAATCCCCAATTTTTTTCCGAGTAACACCAATCTAAGGATTTTGCTATCTCAGCCCTACGAGTGGTGCTGCATGTGAGCATTCCCATTGCTTTGGGAGAGGAAGGCAGAGAGCACAAGCCACTCGCTGCTGCCCAGAACAATTATCCTGTCACTGTCAGGGGCTCTTCACGCCAGGACGAGCCGAGCAGTCAGTGGAAAGCCCTCACAGTTTGATCCCTTAAAGCTCTGTCAAAGCAGGTCAGTCGCAGCAGAAGGGGAGGAACATGGATATCATGGGTTTCAATCCCAGGCACCCTTCATTAGCCCGGGCATTCCTGCAGACAGAAAACTGTCTCCTGACGGTGAGACAGCCCTGAGCTGAAAACTGGGCAAAAAGCAAGCTGTCAAGGTATCTCCACTTGGAGATTAACCCTGTCTGAGGGGCTGCAGATAAGTCATCTTTATCTCCAGCTCCAGCTATCTTTCCAAATGTGGATTCACTGTGGGTGAAAGGCACTGCCAGCCCTCCAAGCAGCTCGTTCCCATCCCAGCAGAAATGGGATTTTAGAGTTTCCCAGCCCAGCTGGGGGAGCTGCCCACAACCCTCATACCTCACTCATCCTCCAGCATCACTTGTTGCACGCTGTTTTTGCCAAAAATCAACTATTGGAAGAGGGAGACAAAGAAAACTATTTTCTTACTAAATATCTAAAATATTCCCTTTCTTTCACTTTGATGCTTTTCTATCCACAAAGGCAGCCATCCTTAGGGCTGCCCAAGGGGAAACATCAGGAAACCATTCCGACAGCCACGTTAGGAGGGGGGGAAACACAGGGAGCAGCCGAGCTCTGACCTTTTCTCTTGGTGCAGTGGTAGATCTGGCCGTGCTCCTGGGAGATGGGGTAGGGGTTGGCAGGAGGCAGCAGGTCCTGGGAGGTGCTGGACACCCCGTTCTCACACTGGTACTGGGAGCCCAGGTTGGAGGAGGCAGAGAGGACCCTGGTCTCACCGCTGAAGGGGCTGTGGTTCGAGGACACTTTTTGTCTCACCGTGCTCCTGGGAACAACCGGGTACTCTTTACTATAAGCAAAGAAACGAAAGAGGAGCAAGTCAGCGAAGCAATCAATTAATAAATAGATCAGAGGATTAATAAATGAAGGCAGCACATTAGTGTCAGGGAGTTTGTTTAGGCTTTCAGGGAAATGGAGATGTCCCTCCCAGGAGGCTGGAGTCCCGTCACACTTTATCCAGAGCTTCTTATTCCCTTTCCTTGTAGTCCCCTTAAATTCATGCCTTTTCCACCACCACTATTTTATACCCACACACCAAATAGATAAATGCAGTTTTAGCAAAATAAACCAGATTTATATTTACATATTGTAGCATTTATAAGCTGTATGCTTTTTGTAATGTATTTGCAATACGCACATGCATGTAAATAAAAACATAATTTCCTGCCAGGCTGACTTGGAATTTAATTAAATATTTAGGTCTACTTTTTCCCCTTATAGCAGTTGTCCCCATTCCTTTTCCATGGAGTCTGTCAGCCTGCTTATCCTGGATGGGGGATCCCTGTACCACAAACCAAGCTCAGAGAAGAGAAATAAATAAATCAGCACGATTTGATGCACACCAGAACCTCAGCAGAGCCAGGATGGGAGGGAAAGCTTGGATTGTTCCCTTGGTTTGAAGTCAGGATGCTTTGCCAACACAGGCTGGAAATCCCCTCTCCTCAAAGACCCTACGGTGGTTTTTGGGGACATTTCTCCCAACACATCAGCAATGTGGCAGCCCCAGAGATGGTTCCTGCTCTGCAGGGCGAGCTGGAGCTGAACAGGGGCTCTCAGACACTTCAGGTGACGTAAAAGTCTCCTCCTGATCCCTAAAATGCATAAAGACCAGGTAGAACAGCACCCCAAAGTGTCCCCAGGCTCAGAGCAGCCACCAAGAGCTAATGCCAGCACAAGTTTTCTCCTCTGGATCTGTAACCACTGGACTAAGCTGGCTTTGAGGTACCCCCCTCACCTGAAATCACTGTGCTGGGGCAAGGACGGCTCCTTAAATCCCACCCACGGACTCACTTGGCCACTTCCACGCAGAGGAGGAGCCCTGAACCTCCAGCTACACCCCTCAGGGAGGACCTATCACCGCAGAACTCAGAACTTATTTACAAAATTAACAATAGCAATCTTATAAACCTACCCCAGCAGGGAGCTTTCATCCAAGCCACTGCTCTGGTGGCTGCCAGAAACATCGGCAACCGAGCTGGAACGGGAGGGAAATTCACCCAGGAGCTCAAACCCAAAGAAATGAGGCTTGGGTTGGGCCATGGAAGCTTTCCAAACCCCGGGCACTGGGTGTTTGCCAAGGAAAGCCTGTTCCAAAGGTGGGGTTCCATCCCCTGGAAGCAGCATTTGCTCGGAACTAAAATCCAGGCTGTGCACGAGGAACAAAGAGAGATGGACCAGGAGGAAGCAGAGATTTATCCCTCGGGCAGTTAGGGCAGCAGTGGATGCCAGGGTTTGTGGTGGGATTCAGAGGACCTGCCTGTGGACACACCACACTAAATTCCACCCAGCATCTTTGGTGGCTTCTGGGGAAGGTCAGGAGCTGTGGCCATCAAACCTCAGGGGTGACCCTCAGATCTTCTGGGTTCTAAGAGACCTCCCAGGCCGTAGTTTTGAGCTGCCTGTTCCACCTTCACACCGTGATCCTCAAGGAAATTGTACCAGCACAGCATCCCTAAGCTGCACCCCCGCCTTGTTCCCCTTCCAAGGACATCCATGAGGAGGTGACCCCTGGAAGTGCCCTTCGCTCTCCTTCCTGAGGAGAGGCTGCATGGATTGGTCGGGTGCACCTCTGTCAGCCCCACACGACCAACATCCAATTCCCAAAAAACGGCAGAGCCTTGTTTTGTTTCCCGGTGGGTACCTGGGGGCTCCAGGGGAGGAGAAGGAGGGACATCACAGCACAATGCCATGTGACACTTCATGACATTTTTTACTGGTGGATTTGGCCGTGGCGTGTAAATCTTGGGTGAAATCCAAGAGATGTTTTCCAATCTCAGTGGTTCTATCACCGTTTGTCTCTTTGGAACATGGGATGAGATCTCCATGGCTGTTTCTTACCATAAATTCTCAGTCAGACCCTGGCTGTGCCAAGCCCCTCACGAACACTGGGGAACCATCCCCACCTCAGGTCCTTCTCACACAAACCAACACTCCTCTCTCTTTCAGTGGAGAGTTGAGAGCAGGAAAACATTAACAACCTGACTGGGGATTTTATCTCTTGATGAAAAACATTTTCCTAGAATCACAAAGGTCAGAGGAGCCCTCCAAGGTCGAGTCCAGCCTTTGATCTACACATTGTCAACTAAACCAGAGCACATCCAGCCATCCCTCGAACACCTCCAGGGATGGAGACTCCACAGCTCCGTGGGCAATCCTGCCACCCTTTCAGTGAAGGAATTCCTCCTGATGGCCAAAGTGAAGCTCAGCTCCTTTCTTGCCAACAAGGAGCTGTTTGCCTGCAATATTTTTACCCCAAGAGGAGCACAGGGGGTGTTGGGTCCCAAATTCCTTCCAGGCTGCGTTTCCCAGGGAAGACAAGAATCTCCATGGACCTAAGAGAGGACTGTGGTGCTCTGTGGGACAGAAGGAGCTGGGAACCTCTCAGGAGCGGGGACAGGTTAGAGTCACCAAGTTTCCAAACAGCAATTCCCAGGAGGTATCGCAATAACTTCTCTCCAGACTGAAATATTTCCATTGCAGTCAAAACATGTTGGGTGCTATTTTTGCCAAAAAATCAGCTACTGAAGGAGGGAGACGAAGGAAAGTATTTTCTCACTAAATATCCAAAATATTCTTTTTCTTTCATTTTGATGTTTTTCAATTCACAAAGCTGTCTTTGTAATTCTACATATTCCTCCTTATAGGAGCTGAGCGGAAATTAATCTTTAGGGTCTTCTAAAACAACAAACATCTCAAATTTTTATATTTTTTCCTGAGCCGATTCAATATGTAGAGTGCACATCTATCATTTTTAAAGACTGAAGAACAAGTTAAATGGATCAAATTCATTTTTTTTTCCCTAAAAAACAGTATTCCCAATACAGGTCTTGTAATGCTGGGCTATAGTTTAGTAGAGTGAGAGGTTTCTGTCACATCCAGAAATTCTACTGTCCAAAAAGAACATTCTAGCAAAGTAAGAAAACGGGGGGGGTTGGGGGGGAAAAGCATTAAAGCTTGGCTTAAGCAATGTAGGAAATTGTGCACACAGCAAGGATGAGATTGCTACTCCTGGGCCAGAACATGAGTTTTATGTGGGGTGTCAATAGGCCACTTTCTTTTTTTTTTTTTTGCATTAAAAATTGCAAAACTAAAAGAAATTTTTAAAAATGTTATTGGGAAAAGAATTTACCAGGAAAAACCTGTCACTGCTCTATTTGAAGTCTGTTGGAGGCTAATAATGAATATTTAGTTACTGTATTAAAATAGCAGAGAGGGACAGGGAGGAGCAGCACAAGGTGCTGTGTAATATATTTTGATTTTTGTTAGAATTTGAGGAAATCACAGATGAGGTTCAAGACCATTGGTGCTGAAGCCTGAGCTCTGTTCTTAACTCCCACCTGGCCAGAGGTTTCCCAAACCCCAGGCTTGGACACCAGCTCTGCAGAACTTCTCCTACAGCACCTACATTCCACTTCAAATTCATCACACAACCCCACCCCACAGATCAGGCCTGACAAGTGAATCCCTCTGCAATTCCAGATCCCAAATCCCACCTCTGCCAGCTGGAATTACCAACTCAGTCTCCTTTTCTCTCCTTACAGCTTCCCCTGTCCCTGGCCAAGTGATGCTCTCACCCTGACAGACTCAAGAGTTTTGTAAGATCGCTTTTGCCACAAACTCGTGGCCAGCAGAGAACCCAAAGGAGCAAATTCAAGATGATTTTGCAATCTCAGAACCAGAAACCTTGTTTGGCCACTGCAAACTAATAATAACTGAAAAAAATTACAAATACAGACCTGCACAGAGCAACATCCAGTTCACTTTCTTGCTTATGACTACACTCTAAGAGAATTATAATTTTCCGTGTATTTTCATGTGCAGACCTGAAGTCTCCTGATGTACCAGCCAAGGCATAGTAAATGAAGCTGCCAGACAAAAACCTGGTTAAAAACCTCTTCAAAAATCCCGTTTAGAGCCAGGCAGCTCCTGCACTGAAGCATCCAACCCCTACTGGCCCTAGAGAAGTTATTTTAGAAGATGTTCCTGATATTTCTGCAACAAAACATTGTCAAGGCTTTCCAGAGCTGCTGTAGCTCATGGCAGCAAGGCTTCAAAAGGCTTATTAAATATCAGATCCCAAGGATGTGTTGGAGGTCAAGCATGACATGGGAAAGGGTTTCCTTTCCATGATTTTACAGCATCCTTGAAAGTCCCTTAACTGTCTAAATCTTGTTCACAATATCAAATCTTAGTCTAAAACCTGATCCAAGGTTGAACGCAGGGATTCCCCTCCACTCTTTCCAAATTTCCAGGAGACTTTAACTCACAACAAAAGGACAAATATTTGTCACCCTATCAATGCTGTCCCCTGAACCCAGCACACGATCAACCCCAATTCCAGATGTGCAAACACAACTCAGTGGCTTTGGGGTTTATATTTCCCAGGCCACCAATTGTTGTCCTTCCTGCTGAGGCTTGAGAAGACGGAAGAAATGGAAATCAGCCATAACAGACACAGCAAAAGGAAAAAAAGGGGGAAAAAGTGACTGGAATAAACAGACCATCTCCCAGGAAAAAAAAAAAAACAAACCATATCGATTGCCAGTGAGCATCCTTTCAGCTGATCTCCAGCACACTGAAATAAAACTGAGCCTCTCTCAAGAGGCTGCTGGAAGGGGATAAACTCCAGCAGGAAAGGATGTGGTAGGAGAGGAATTGCTGAGTACTTCCTGCAGTTTCAGACCCTGATTAACTGTGACCCCTCTCAGCCTGGGGACTGCAGAGCAGCCCCACCGAGAGTAAGAGCCGGGACTGGATGTGCAGCAACACAAATCAAAACATCCCCTGAGGACTATGGGAGTCTGCCACTGCCCCGTTCTCCTCCAGCACAGCAAATCTCCCGACCTTTCTGCCAGGACCTGAGGGTTCAATATCTCTGGAGTGGGGGGTGCCTGGGAATCTCAGGCCAAGGGCTGGTGCTGCACTGAGTAGGGGCACTCCTGGGATCAGTCCAGGCTGGGGATGAAATGATGGAGCAGCCCTGGGGAGAAGAGCTTGGGGTGCTGCTGGCTGAGAGCTGGGTGTGCCCCAGCACCCAAAAAAAACTCCCATGTGCTGGGCTACCTCCCCAGCCTCGTGACAGCCTGGATTCTGCCCCCACTCAGGTGAGACCCCACCTGCAGAGCTGCCCCAGCCCTGGGCCCAGCACAGGAAGGAGCTGGAGCTGCTGGGGAGAGTGCAGAGGATGGTCAGAGGGATGGAGCAGCTCTGCTGGAAGGAAAGGCTGGGACAGCTGGGATTGGAATTTCACTCTGGAAAAGAAAAGGTTTCAGGGTGACCTACAAGAAAGTTGGAGAGAGGCAGTTTACAGGGGCCTGGAGTGACAGGGAAATGGCTTCACGCTGACAGAATCAGTTTAGATGGGATATTAGAAAAAATCTGTCCCTAGGAGGGTGTGAGGCCCTGGCACAGGGTGCCCAGAGAAGCTGTGGCTGCCCCTGGATCCCTGGCAGTGTCCAAGGCCAGGCTGGACAGGGCTTGGAGCAGCCTGGGACAGTGGGAGGTGTCCCTGCCCATGGCAGGGGTGGAACTGGATGGGCTTTAGGGGACCTTCCAACCCAAACCATCCCATGATGATCCTGTGGTCTGTAATCAGCTCCTCTGAGCAGTGCAGCCCAAAGACATCACTGCACAAGAACCAGGTGGAGATCAAGAGCTCCCATCAGCAGGCAAATAAAAAAAAAATTTCTCCAGAAAAATATGTTGGAGTAAGAGGAATGCAAAAGGAGCTAGAGAATGGATGTGGGCCAGAGGCTGCATCTCATCCCTTCATTCTGGGCTGAGCATCTGCTGACCAATTCCTGCTGGGCAGATCCCCTGAGAGAGGGTCAGTGGCAGGAGCTGCAGCTACCCTGCGTTTCTTGAGTGGCTTTCTCGCTTCAAAAGAGCTGTGAATAGTGAGGTCTGCCCAGCTTCCTTTCAGATTTCATCTGAATTCTGTCAAATTCTACAGAACACATTTCAAGCCCGCAGTTTCACTGGAGCTTTGGCCAGGGAGATTTCCTGAGGGATGTGTGCTGGAGGAGGCAATCTCTCCCCAGCAGATGTTATCACTCCAAGTCTCACACTGAAAACGTTTCAGACAGAGGGTGACTCTTGGGAGATTGCAGTGACAGAACCTGGAAATGAAGATTAAGGATGCAGTGAGAAGACACAAGAAGAACGAGGTTGTTTGCAGCACACCCAGACTGACATGCAGAGTCAGCCTTGTGCCCATCAGTCCAAAGGGACGTTGGAATGCCAGGGAACACCATTCCTTGGAGCCCAGAGGCTCATCCATCTCACCCATTTCTTCTGCCAGCCCCCCCAGAATGCTCTGTCATCCCTGCCACGCCGGCTCTGACTCATGGAACTGATTTTGTGTCCTCTGCGTCTGGCCCTGTTACTGCTCTCCATGACACATGGGAATCTTTGGAATAATTCCCTTGGAGCCAAGAAGATTGCTGTGGATTAATGCCAGGGGCAGCAAACTGTGGCTCGTGATGCCTGACAGAGAAAACACAGCCACAACGTCACTGTGCTGTCACTCTTCCCTGTCACGTGGATCGTTCTGGATTTTTGGGCATTTGTCCTGGGCTCAGAGTACCCATGGAGAGAGCCAAGAGCCACCATTTCATGGCCTCATCAACCCCCTCAAAAGCCTTCCAAAAAAGAAGCTTCAAGGGCTAAAGTGCATTAATTGGAACACAAAATAACCAGAGCCTTCCAGAAGCTCCTCAGCCCCCGCAAGAACCCCCACAGACAGCAGGAGCTGCAGATGTGCAGCAAGAGTTGGTTACAGGGCTGACCAGAATTGCTCCCTCACCGTGCTCCAGACCCACCAAATCTTCTCCCTCTGGCCTTTGGCAGTCTCAGATGACAAAAATTAATGTCATAAAAGCTGGGACTTGCATGCAACCCTCAAATCCCCCCGTGGTTTATCAGCACAGCCCTATTTAGACTCTCATGAGTGAAGAATTTGAAGGCCAGAGCCTCACTCTGCAGGTGTTGTCTCTGCACGAGCTTCACCCTCTCTGGGTCTCTGCCTTGTGTTCTGCTCCTGCACTCCACACCAAATTCCCCTTGGCACAGGAACAAGATCTAAGTGGAGACAAAAAAGACTTTTACAGCACAGAGGGGCAAGAGATCCAAAATTAACACCTCACCTAAAATTCCCACCGTCACAATTGTGTTGCTTTTACCTGATTTGTGTTTAGAAACTGGAGCATGACCATGGGGTCATGTAGTAAAACTCTCCCTCTATGCATTTTCCTTTCTTTGTGATGTTTTTGGGGTTTCCCCTCTAATCAATAAAATTATAAACTCAATCTCATGCTCAGAAACTCAAAAACTTTAAAAAACCTCTTCTTCCCAGAGTGCCCATCCTATGAAAGGAGCTGCTGAAGGCACCTCTTGTGCTTCAGGAAAGAAAGTCAGTGGGAGGAAAATGAACATTCAGTGGAATTTGAATCTCTCTGGAGCTTGTGGCTCCTCTTTTTCAACAAAATCCTCTGTTGCTGAAAGGCTTCACGTCTCTCCTGAATGAAGTTCTACCTGGACAGACTCACTGACTTGTTTTTTCTGGGAAATAAGAGGAAAAAACCAAAATGGGAGGCCTTGGAAAGGAGAAAGCTGTGGAGAGGGATGGACTCGAAGCCGTGGTGAATGTCAGGCCAGCAGTTTCTGGTACAAAAGGCTGGGCACTGTTACAAATTGTGGGGGTTTTCCAGCTACTGTTTACGTAATGAAGGATTAGCACTAAAAATGCATCCCACCATATTCTCCAAGGGCATAAATGGACATCATTCCCCTAAAACCAGGACAGACTGACTGGTCCATCACTGGGAAACAACGTCATAAACGTACGTTTATATATTAAAATGTGTAATATATAAATTTAATGACATTTTAATACAGATTTATATGCTAAATCTATATAAACCCACAAAAGGCAGGTCATAGTTCTGCAACATTCTCAATCATGAATGGCTCTTTATCTCATAGACACAACCCATTTTTTATAGCTACAATTTATTTATATACATAACTGATTTTATAAATGGTTTTATATATTTTCATATATAATTTTGGATAAATTCATATATCTACATAAAAAACCCACAAAGGTGGGCATATATTTGCAACCTTGAATGGGCCTTTATTTTACTATAATCATCTTATCCTGCCCTACCTTTAAAAAAAAAATGCCACCTTTGTAAAGGCACACAGCCATTCCTCTGCTGGGTTATGAAAATGCACATCAGGAATTATCCTGTAAAGGCAACGATTTTAACCCTTCCAGCCCTGAGTGGTGTATTTATATATTCCAAGAGTTTCTGGTCCCTGGCTCGTTGACCGCAGCCCCGGCACAAAAATGCCAAGCAATTTTTAGCATGGGCTCAGCGTGGCTCCATGCCATGCTCTTCATATGGCACCGAGCCCTTCCTAAGAGTCCTCCCTGTTCCACCTCCAAAAAACCCCCCTGTGAATCCAAACCTTCAAATCTTTCCACTGACTGTAATGAAAGGGTGGCTTGGCAGCAAAAATAACGGGGGTTTGGGGGGACACATCATCACTCAAGCTCCAGTTGGGAGGCTGGCACGGGGTGGGGGGGAGTTATTTCAAGTGGTAGTGCTGCCATAAATAAATAAATATTGCCAGGTCCTGCCAGGATCTGTTGGAAAGGGCAGGCAGGGAACACAGGGCACATTCAGGTGCCCACGGAGAGGATTTGGATGGAGCAGATTCAGTGTCACATATACCTTTTTTATACGTCTGCCTTGGCTTTTCTGGGGCTAAGCCTGAGCGTGTTTGTCCACAGGAGGACATTTGCCTGGTTTGAGGTGGGTTCTGGGAGTGTTTTTGCAGGATTTCAGGAATTATTTGGTGCCTGACACGATTTTCCTGGCTACACTCGGGTCAGCAACTACAGCAACCAGAAGTGACCACCTACAGCTGGCTCCTGGGTGGGCAGTGGGAAAAACCCTCCCATCAGAAGGTCCCAAAGCAGGTCCCTGCAGCAGGAGCCAGAGAACAAAGGATCTGAGTGGCTCCTCCCCTCCTGGAAAATGCTCTGCTGAGATCCCCATCTGTCTTAGTTAGAACCGTGGGTATGGCACCATTCCTGCAAAACATTTGCACCAGGAAGCAGCTTGACACATGGGGAAAGTTCCAAGCGAAGGGAAAAGCACGAAGTTAATTACCAGCAGGGCCTGACATTTAGAAAAAGACATTAAACAGGATTTTCAAACAAGATTTAGGCTTGATTTTCAGCTGAAGCACTTGCAGCCAAACCCGAGATTTGAAAAGGTCTCCTCAGCCACCTGGCCCTGGAGATCCCAATGTTTTCTAACCTTTCCTTCTTCAACCTGAAACCACCACACCTCTGCTCCTGCTCTGCACACCCAGAGCCGAGCAGGCAGACACTGCCCTGCCAGAGAGCCTCCACAGCCAGTCACAACAGAACACAGGGCTCCACCACCATCACCAGGGGCAGCCGGAGCAGCTTTAAAAAATCCTGCTCCCAAAAGAAGGCTGGTAGCTTTGTCTTTAAAAGAGAAAAGAACACTCAGGAATCCTTCCACAGTGGCCTGGTGGCCAGAGCTTCTCCCAACTAGTCCAAGTTTTTAACAGGTCTAAGCCCACGTGCAGCCTCAGAGATCAGAGTTTAGCACAAATCTGAAGGTTGTCCTGGATGGGGACACGTCAAACGGGAATGCAAAGTCCCATATCCCACAAATGAGATCCTGCCTCTGCCAGCCAGAAATTAAGGAATTCTCCTGGGAGCAGAAGGTCCAGGATTTTGGCCCTGTGTCCTGGGAATATTTCAAGAACCTGATGTGAAACCCCCGTGCAGATCCAAGGCAGGGAGTGGCACCGTCTCCTGCCTCAGGCCAAGCCACGAGGGATGTGCCAAGCAAAGCCCAGGTGGCTCTGGCGGCCCAGGGAGGGTCCCCAGGAGGGTCCCCAGGAGGGTGACACTCGTTACCTCTGCATCCTGGACATCCTGTGCAGCTCCATGTCGTCGCTGCCACGGAAGCCTTTGGCAAAGGGGTTGTTCTCGATCTTCAGCTGCGTGATCTGGAAGGCAGGAAAGCAACGGGGTCATGGCCAGTGCGAGGCACGGCCTGGCAGAGAGGGGACAGTGGGAATTAAACCCAAGGCAGGCGGGATGGGAGGGAGAGTTCAGCTTTCAGGAGCTCCAACCATCTCTCAGCTCAGACACTGACCACTCCAGATGGGCCTTTCCCTAGAATGCTCACGGGAAAAATATCTCCTGTCCACAGCCTCCCACTTCTCCCAGGCCTGTCCCATAACCAACACACAGGACTGCACACACACGTTTTTCTCTGGAGAAAATCTGCTTTCTGAGAGCTCTTACTTTCATTTTTCTGCTGGGACAGAAAGGGTTTCGCTGCTCAGAGGAGCAGGGATTGAAGTCTAAACAAATCCCTACAAGTGTTTTCTCATCAATTCACCTCAGACCCTGTCTCCTCTCTCCCAGCCCAGAGAATGTCATCCTTGGGGTGCTTCAGATCAGCTAAATGTGCTCTGGGTGCTCTGCCCCTGCCATCTGGCCCCACACCTGCCAGCACTGCATGGACTGATTACCTAAATTACTCGGAGGGGAACTTCACCCGTGACCGTCAAGCCCTGGAGGATTTTTTGTCTCCATTAATTCCAGTTTGCTCACTAACTGAGCTGCCTTGAGAATCTGAAGTTTGAATACCCTCAGACTCAGCTTTGGCCCTCTTAAGACATCTAAATTGAACATTTAAAGCAGCTGCTGGACAGAACATGCCCTTACCCAGAGGGGCTGTGCTGCTCCAAGAGGTTCAATCCCCTCCTGCAATCCTGAGGGATTTGGTGAGCAGGGTTGTCATTTAAGGCAATATTAATTGTTGACCAGCAACACCCTCAGCTGCCCTGTAGATCTTCTAAAAACTCACTCTACCACAACAAATCTGATGCAAATTCTTTAGTGCCTTGGCAGAGCAGGACCAAGCCTGGACTAGGCGTGATATTGCTGCAAAGCCCCAAAATTTGGGCAGAAGAGGGAAAAGTTCCCTTTTTTCTCTCTTCTCCATCACTGCCTGGCAGCCTGAGCTCTCAGCAAGGACCTAGGAGAGACACTTTTCCTGGAGGAAAGACAACCCCGCGTTTGCCACTGAAGGAACTTCAGGCTCTGACCACGTTTTATGGAAATCCCGTCCTTCCTTCCCGTTGAAAGTTGGCCAAAGGGAAGGAAAGAGCTCAGGATGAAGGGAGGGAGAACAGAGAGAGGTTCATGTTCCCCGAGCTGAGCACAAACAAGCAGGCCCTCCTCCCTGCCAAAATCCAGAGAGGAAACTCTGGCTCGCCCAGTGTCAATAGCAAACCTCGCCAGGTGTACGCACAACCAGATTATTTTGCTCTTTCCTTGTCTTTTTTGCATTTTTTTTTTCCCAAGGGCCGCTTGTTTATTTGCCGTTTTTGCCTCGTTCAGCCCCAAATTTCTCACAGAGCCCCTCCACAACCCTCACGCTTATCTCCCCGGGCATTCCCATTAAATCAGGACCATACTCAGCACCTAAACAAGCCCTTGGCACTAATTTTTTTTTGGTCCCTCATTTCAGATTTCCAAGGGAAGGGTAAACAAACAACCTTTTGGGGTCAATTTGCCAGTTGAGCCATTCTCTAGCAATAAAATAGAGGCGCATTTTGTAATTAAAAGCCCCGGATTATTACACAACCAGCTGTGTATTTTGCAAAGCCTATCGGTTTGAAGGTGGTGACTCTTCTAGAATGAATAATAGGCATTATTCAACGTTTTGAATGTTCCCGAAGCCCTCTAAATGTAGGAGTTGTCCTCCCTCGCCGACCCCAATGGCAATATTTGCTCACATAAGCGAAGTCCTTCACGGAGTGAGGGTTTACAGGATTGGCACCAGCACACAAAAGCACAAAGGGCCGGATTCATCCCAACCTGACCGAAGGCATTTTAACCAAGGCGCCTGCCCTGGGAGCCTGGGCTCCCTGCTGGAACCAAGGGAGGCACATGGGGACTGCCCTGGGGTGGGTGGCAGTGCCTTCACAGGTCCCCAGCGCACTCTGGTCACTGCAGGAGGAGCCAGCAGTGCTCCAGCCCTTAGCTGAATGCCCTGTTTGATTCTTCAAGATTTTAATTCCCCATGAAATAGCATCCAATACATCAAAATGGAACCTCAATATTGCAAATCTGTTGATTGAGGAGTACGGAAGTCCCCTAACCCACGTGAGGAACACGCAAGCAAAGGTGTTGATGCTGGTGGCCAAAAGCCCCAAGAGTGCCATGGCCAACTTCAGCCTCCTTAAAATCAGAGATTTGCTGGATTGAAGGCATCTAAAAACCAGGGACTACAGGTTTCGACTGAATTCCAACACCTTTGGTGCATTCCAGATGGATTGGAGCTTCCAGAACAAAGTTTCCCTAGGTGACAACTCATGGCATCAGCCACCACAAAGCCAGGAGAGTGCAAGCCAGATTTAACAAATCTGTACACAACAAACTATAAAACACAGAAAAGGTTGGTGAATCCCTGCTTTAGCAAACAACCTGCGGAAGATATTTTACTTGGCCACTTTTTGCCTGACTTCCAAACTATTTCAGAGGTGGAAAAGCAAACTTGGGGTGGAAATAACCTTCTGGATCAGCTTTGCAGCAGCAAAACTGAGTTTAATTGACTATAACTCATGGGGGGGAGGGCAGGGGGGAAGAAAAGCTGTCAGAAAGTCAAATGACAATTACCTCATGAAAAATAAAACAAAATACAACGTCCTGCGAGGTCATTAAGACAGAGTGCCCAGGGCTGAATTGTGCAGCACAGGTTCAATAAAACTGAAGGGCTTTGTGTGCGTATTTGTTACTGATGGAACCCCACGGCAAAGCTTCGCTGGCTCCCGGAGCTGCCACAGACCCTCGGACACAAGGGCTGTGCAGGGGAAGCCTCCCACATTCCCACTTTCCAGGGCTTGTCTGACCTATGGGTTCATCTTCACTTTAACGGGAAGTGACAGTTCCCAGTGGAATTGGGGATCCCAATGGAATCCCTGGGCTGCTCCCCTGCTCTCCTTTCTCTGGGCTAATTGGCCATGAAGTTCTTCTGCTGACACCTTCCCAACAGCATCTTCAGCTCCAGCACGATAAAATTTAGCTTTGCATCGAGTTAGGTCGGGGAAAGATGCTTGGCTTCTTTTTTCTTTTCCACAAACATGTGGAATTTCTGCCTGAGGGCTCATGAATATCATTATGGCCAAAATCAAACCTACATTTTTCTATTATTTTTGTCAAGAGCTTGCCATGATAAAATTGTTTTCAATTGCTTCTCACTTTAGAGGTTGGAACAAAGTTAAAACTTCATTAGGGTTGATGTGCTCCACACCAGGTGCCCTGGGCTCTATTTTATTTACTTATTTTGCTCTCAACTTTTTTTTTGAGCAGTTAAGCAAAGGGAAAACACTACACCCTGATTTCTTCAAGCTCTTCTGAAACTCAGAAAGGTTGGCCATTCTGCAAAAAGATTTCATGTTCTGCAAGGAATGTGGATCCTTAATTTCTGAGCTTTCTCCCAGATCTCTGCCACCTGGAGAACTTAAAACTGATCGGGGGAAAATAAATCACCATTTAGTGACGAAGAGGTGCAAGTGATGACCCTTGAGAGGTGCAGAGCACTCAGGACCTCCCCAGTCATGGGGATCCGTGTTCCTCCTGCCCTGCAGGTGACCGAGAGGGTGGCAGAGAGGGACACAGAGGGACCAGGACCACCTGTGCCACCCTGGAGCTGTGCTGGCAGCCAGGGGAGGGCTGGAGAGAACAGATTCTCACAGAGCCCAGGTGGAAAGCAAGGCAGGATGAGGAGGAAGCCAAAGCAGAGGAGATGGAGACAAGGGGCTGCTGAGCCCAGCAGAGGAGCCATGGGGAGCTGGGAGCAGAGCCCGAGGCAAAGGGCAGGAGAAGGGAGGAGCTGCTGGCAGAGGGGAGGAGATGCCCAACCCAAAGCCAGTGAAGGAACTGGGAGAGATTGGGAGGCTGGTTGGAGGGACTGGGGTGACACAGGGGCTCACTGCTGACCGAACTGGGACACGAGGAGCAAAGATGGGAGAGATGAACCTGGCACAGGGTTCTGGGAGAAGGAGGCTGCAAACACAGGCTGTCCTTGCCCAGCCTCAAGAGAAGGGCTGATTGGAAGAACAAAAGGGTCCAGGGGCTCAGGGCTGGCTGAGCACCCGTCCCAGGGCTGGCAGGGAGCAGGGAAAAGACTGGGGACAGAAGGGGACAGGGCTCGTTCAGCCACAGTTGTGAAGGACACCAGACTGGGAGGAAGCTCTGTCCCACCAAGGCCTGGAACAGCCTGAAGAACTCGAGAGCAGAGTCACAAGGAGCCCCAGAGAGGGTCAGGGAGAAAGGAGCAGCTCAGTCCCACCCTCAGGTGCCCCAGGGCTGCACAGGAGCCTCCAGATCTGGTGACAAAGGGGAGCTACGTGGTGTCACCCTGCTCAGCCCCAGGGAGCCCTGTCTCTCTCAGAACTTGGGGACCCCTCTCTGGAGGGTAAGGAGAGGAGCTGTCCCCTCTTGCCAAAGAGATGGAGGAACACAGGGACAATGAGCCCAGGCTGCGCAGGGAGAGACTGGGGGCTGGGCAGAGGACACCCAGGAGATGCCAGCCAGGCCACCACCCTGGGGCCACCTGCAACCAAAAACCAGGAAAAAGGAACTCTCAGGACAAAACAGCCCATGCCCAAGGACCTGCCCACCTCCAGCCTCAAACACAGTGACAGAAGCCACAAGCTCAGAGGGGACGGGATTCATGCTCTCCACAGTTCCCCGGGATGGAGCACCAGCTGTCTCACCAGCAGGATTTTAGCTCGGGGTCTTTTTAGGGAAAGGATGAACCCCTATATTCAGAAATCCCACCAGATATCTGGGAGTGAATCCAGTCTCCAGCCCTTCTCCTCAGCTTCACAGCATTCCTGGGTGACTGTAGCATCCCACCCGGGGCTAACGTTTCCTTAAAAGAATTTTGGCTCCCAAGAATGTTTAATAACTTAGGGTGGGGGGAAAAAATCAGCATAAAACCGGATATCCTGAGGGGGGGAACCAATATAAAGCCCAAGTCCAGCTAAGGGGGAAAGTAAGTTGTAAAAATTAATGAGAATAATTGTTGTGAATTCTTGCTTTTGAAAGAACCCTCGTGAGGGCAGAACCTTAATTATTTCTGTCTATTAGGGTTCATTTCCTGGTCCTAAGCAGAGAGCTCGTACCTAATAAATACGAGCCAGGAACACAATGATTTAAGCTGCAGCAAAACGGTGCTTAAGTGCAGGGGAAGTTAATATTTGGGAATCAACCTGATTGCAAGCACCCATTGTGTAAATGGCAAGGAAATGAAATGTGCATGTGACCTTTTTTAACACCTCGATATTTCTGGGGTGTTTTTAAGGGTAGCAGAGAGGGGGGGAGGTGGTCAATGCAGCTGCTGACAAGTGCCCTGAAAACCTCACCAAAACTCTCCTCATAGCTTAAGCCTCTTTTTGGGGAGTAGGGCTGAGCAGAGGGAGATCCCAGGGTGCTTAAATATCTTTTCAGGCTGTCTGAAATATCAGGGGAAATAAGCACAAGCCCTACGTTGGGATTGCAGCTGTGCTCTTGAAATGAACTGGCCTATCTGGAAGCAGGCAGGTATTTCTATAAGCTGTGTAAGCATGGACTCAAATGCATTTTGGGGCGAGTCACACAATTAATTCTGTAACAGGACTCAGCTATAAGGGGGCTCTTGAAACCTAAACCACGTGCAGGGATGAACTTGCGTGTGTAAAATACATGGGTGTGTAAAGTATGTCAGAGCCTGGGTGGGGTGGATGGGAAAGATTGAATGAGGGAGGGGTGAAGGTGAGAGAGAAAAATGGGGAAAAAAATCAGCAGGGCACAGACAGCAAGAGCTGGGGATGCCCCACACATTGGGGAGCTGCCATCCTTTATGGCAGGGGAAATGCAGCCCTTGTTGCAAGAGGAAAATCTGGTTTTCCGAGCAACGTGTCAGCTGTGACAGCTGAGCTCAGGTTTTTTTGGTGGAGAAGACCCCACTTGTCACCCAGCTCAGCTGGAGGATGTTTCTCCTCAGCATCTGCATCAACCCCAATATCATCCCCCATCTGCACTGGGATGAGCTACGAATTTAATTCCCTTCCCAGCGGGGAGATGCCATTTCGGGAAGCTCATCCCTGGTTTATTTTTATGACTCTCTCTTTCCCAATTGGGATTTGGTCTTGGGGCTCCAGCCACTCTTCTCTTCCCCCCCCTGGTTCCAAGCAGCACAGGGAGGGACGTGTGTGTCAGGGGAGAGGAGGATGTCAGAGGCTGTAAAACATGTCAGGGGTGTGTGAAATGTGTGCTGGTGGGTGCAAGTGTCTGCTGGGCCGGGAGTGTGTGAGGCTGTGGGATTCCTGCCTCTGGCAGATACGCACATGTCATTTCTTATCACACAGATGTTGCTGATTTACAATCAAATATTCCTGCTCCTCCTAACATGGCAGTTTTCCCAAACTACTGTACTTACATGCTCCTGCTTTGCTTTGCTTTTATTTGCATGATCATTTCTTTTCCTATAAAACGGCCCCGTTTTTTCTTCAAAGGAGAGCAGCTCCATTCACTTCTGTTTTCTCCTCGGGAAATGCCTTTAAAGCAGGCAGTGTGTCCTATTTTATTAACTCCCACTTCTATTAATATTATATTCTTTCTCCAAATCCATCAAGCTGAAGTTAAACTTGATTTTATAGCATCCACAGTGGAGTTATAATTTAAGGCATAATTTGGCAAGGACTCAATTTGGATTCGGTTTGCTTGTCCCAGCCGTGCCAACAGCTCCTATTTTAAAGGGCAGGGAAGTGTTTTCCTTTCTCCCCAGTTATGGTGGAGCACTCTTTCTTCTCCAGCCCAGCTCTGCTCTCTGCATCTTGCTGGTCAGCTGGTGGATGGAGGAAATGCAATTTTTTTCACAGCTTTAGGAACCTGCATTTCCAGGAAAGCATCTTTGGGGTGCTAAATGACTTTTCTGTTTGGAAAACAGTTACTCTGTGGGGTACAGAGGAACCATCCCACCTGCCTTTAAGCACAAGTTTACAATAAGTGCTTTTTATGTGATTAAGAGAGGAACTTGCTTTTTTTTTTTGCTGAAAGGAATTGAGTTTTCATGGGGCTGTGCCCTAGAGAGGGTCTGTGAGCAGTGGTGAGGGACTGTTGGTGAAAGACATCCCTGATCCCTCTGTGGAGAACCACCCTGCCCTCAACTCTCTGCCTTCCTCCTCCTCCTCCCCTGCCGGGTGGGGAAGCCCAAAACCAAGCAGGGAAGGAGCAGGGGCAGCTCCTCGCAGCGGGGCACCAACAAAACCCTTTCCTATGCCAGCAGAGGACAAACCCATCCCGATCTTTTCGGGCTTTGTTTGCCTACTGTCGGGAGCCGAGCCTCCCTTTCCTGGCCGGGCCTCCCTCTGGCGAGCCCGCAGCCCCCCGGGCAGGGCCGGGTTATCAGCGCCGGCCGCGGAGGGGAGCGCCCGGCTCCCTCCTCCCGATTAGGAGCCTTTGACCCACCGGGAGGGGGGAAGATAAAGCAAACTTCCTCGGTTGGACGTCTCCGTGTGAGCAAAGCGCCCTGGTGAGCTCATTCCCCCTCCCCGGCTCGGCCCGAGCCCGCTTTGGGTGCTTTGTGCGGCCAGGAATAACAGAGGGGAGAGAAGGGGAAGGGAAAAGGGAAGAAGAAAAAGGGCAAGGGAGGGGAGAGGGCAAGAAGAAAGGACAAGGGGACAGGGACAGGAAAAAGAAGGGGGCAAGGAAGAGGAGAAGGGGGAAAGGAGAGGAGAAGGAAGGGGACAAGGAGAGAAGGAAGGGGAAGAGAAAAGAGAAGGAAGGAAGGAAAGGATAGGGAGGGGAGAGGAAAAGGAATGGGACAATGAGGAGAAAAGGAAGGGGACAAGGAAGAGAAGAAGGGGGAATGGAGAGGAAGGAATGGGACAATGAGAAGAAAAGGAAGAGGACAAGGAAGAGAAGAAGGGGAAAGGAGAGAAAAAAGAAGGAAAGCAAAAGGGGAAAGAAAAACGAGAAGGAAGGAGTGTAAAGAAAAAGAAAGAAAAAGAAGGGGTGAAAGAAGAAGTAGGGAGGGAAGAGGGGCTGAGGCCGTCGGGAAGAGCAGCGGGAGAGGGAAGGAGCGGGGAGCGGTTTGCCGGGGCGGGGGCGGCCCAACCCCTCACCTTGTGGTTTTGGTAGGAGGTGACGGCGATGAAGGCGGTCTCCGGGAAGACGTGGGTGCAGAAGGCGGTGTTCTTGGAGCCGAAGCCGTTGTTCTCGTCCGCTTTGACGATGTGAAGCCGGGGCTGGTACTTGTGCATGGAGTTCAGGATGATCTGGGCAAGGGGAAGAGGAGAGGACATGGAGTGGGCATGGAGCGGGCACAGCGCGGCTCATCCCCGCTCTTCCCGGGGAGGAGAAGGACAGAGACAGCAGGAACCCACAACCCTTCCCCAAAATCTTCTCCCTCTTCAGGGCTCCCTTAGGAGGGCAGTTTGAGGCGCTGGATCTCCCCAGCAACCCCCAGCGGGGAGCCCAGCAGGGCCGGGAGCTGCTGCCAAAGGTGCTTCCTCCTCACCTACTCCCCCCGCACAAATCCCGGGGGCACCTCAGCACCCCCATCCCATCGCAGGGGGGTAAGGAGGGAAGACAGGAACAGAGCTGGCGGGATTTGGGGATTTCGGGGCATCTCCCCCGCAGAGGACGGGAAGGAGAGGACGCAGCCGGGAGGGGCCGGGGCGCTGCTGCAGATAAAAAGCGGGCCCTGCTCGGTACCGGGTTAATCTCGGGGGAGGATGAGGGGCTGCGGCGGCGGGGGGGCCGCTCGGGCCCGATAATGACTGCCGGACCCTGGCGACAGCGAGACGCAGCGCGTCCCGCCGCCGCCTCCCCCGTCCCGGGGTTTTAAGCAAATTGCTTTGACATCCAGGAAAGTCGTAGACATCAACGGTGAACGATCTAATGGTTTTTAATTTCATTACAGCGACTCTAATTGAGAGGCTCCTGGCGCAGCTCCTCCTCTGAAGTTCCTTATTGTCCCCTCAGCGTCTTCGGTTTGTTTAGAGGGACTTTTTCCCCAGAGCCGCCTGTTCCCAGCGGGGATTCCTGGCCCCGTCCCCCCGGGCCGGATCCCCCCCTTCTCCCCAAAAGCACCCCGGGGCTGGGATGGGTTCCCCCGGCTGCGCTGCTTCCCTCCCTCTTCCTTTCGGGAAAAGTCCTGATCCCTGGGAAGCACCCCTTGCAAATCCCTCAAGGTAGAATTAAAATAAAATTCGAATTGTAAAAAGAAAAAGGAAAATCAAGTGCCGCAAGTGGAGGCGCAGAGGAGAGGTTGGAAAAGGATGCTCAGCGTGGGGTGGGCTGGGGGCCCTGCCCTGAACACCTCTCACTTCTTGGCTACCACGTGGCCGAGGATTTAATAGCACAAAATTTATCATTAAAAAGTGAAAAAAAAAAACCCTCGGAAAAAAATGAAACTGAAGTGTTGAAACAAGACTGGAGAAAAATCCGCTCTTGGAAAGGGCTGGCGGGATCTGAAGCCACATATTCGTTCAATTTATATGTATATTTTATATATATATATATAATTCCTACATGCACATATATATTTGCTCAAAGGAACTCACATCTTTGGAGACCTTCGAAGGAGGGCTGTTCCTGGCTGCAGCATTCACACAAATTTTCACGGCCCCACGAGTCTCGCAAAGACCTTTTTAATGCCCCAGAAGTTCTAGCGGGACTTCAATTTTTCCAATTGTCTCTAATTATTGTTACTTTTCCCTTTTTTTTTTTTCCGATCGAGAGATCCACATGGTTTTAGGTCCTATTTCCTTCGCTAATTATGCCTGATTGATTTTACCTGTTAGGCAAATTCCCGGAGGCAGCGGGCGGATTTAACAGCACAAGACTCCCCATGCGATTAAAATCAGGTACCAAATACTCAGCTAAGCCAGGAGAGCTTCACCCACTCGCGAACTCCAGCCCCGTGGGGGTCTGTAATCAATTCCCACGAAATAACCCAGATTAAAGCTTTATGCTTCTATTTTTGGGGGGTCCTCAGTGGGGTTCATCCAGAAAACAACACCCCCAAGCCTGGGTTTGAGGGTGGGTGACACTGGCACGGCCTTGGTGGTGGGGACACCCCGCGTGGGTGCTGAACACGCACGGCGGCCTCGGGCCAGCCCAGGTACTCACATGGCCGAAGGGATCCAGGTGGTTGTTGGTGAGTTTGAGCTTCTGGAAGGACACGAGCTGCCTCATCCAGTGGGCGCCGGTGGCCGGGGAGTCGGGGTGCACGTACAGCCTGCCGGGCATGGCCGGCTCCGCCTTGCCCGTCACGGACCTGCGTGGGGACACGGGGCTGAGCTCCGGCCGCGGGAACGGCCCGTGGGCTCCTGCTCTTCATCCGTGCCCTCCCGTGGGTTCTTGCTCCCCGTCCGTGCCCTCCCGTGGGCTCCCGCTCCCCGTCCGTGCCCTCCCGTGGGTTCTTGCTCCCAGTCCGTGCCCTCCCGTGGGTTCTTGCTCCCCGTCCGTCCCCTCCCGTGGGCTCCCTCCCACTCAGGTACGCCGTGCCTCGGGGGAAAAGCCACTTCCAGCACCGCTGGCTCGGGAATTACTGAGCTCCTTGGCACCTTTCCCGTCGGAGATGGCTTTGCCCGTTTAACCCCGTCCTTTCCCAAATTAACGGCCCAGGAACAAAAAACAAATCCCTAAAGATCTCCCTGCCCGGAGATATTCCCTTCTTTGAATTAATTAAACCACCAGCTCCACAACAGCAAATAATCCCATCGCCAAACACGATTCGTTAATTGCGGCAAAATTTTTCCGGTTTTTTTCCTTTTTTTTGGATGCATTTCTCTCCCAGAGACTGTGGGAACACCTCACACGCTCAGGTCAGGCTCCTGCAGCCCAACGTTTCGCACGGGAAAAGAAGGACGAGCCGCTGATTGAAGGGTTTCTCCCACCCGGGCAGCCCAGAGCTCTCGTCCCTCCCCGTCTCTCTCTTTCTCTCCCCCACGCGTGCCTACCATTTATTATCTGCGAATTTGTATCTGTGGTCATCCGCGGGTACAATATCCATCAGCAGGATGTACTTGGTTTTTGGATTAAGGCCAGTGACCTTCACTTTGTAACTGGGGAACATTCGCCTGTTGAACAAATAAATGGATTAATAAATAAATAAATAAATGCAAGTGGAAAAGCAGAGAAACCTTGCCAAGGTGGTTTTGTGTGTGTTTGCGAGGAGAGGACACAGAGAGGGTCATTTAACAAAAGATCCATTCCCGAAAGGTTGGGGTGCGCCCTCCCCTCGGATGGGGAAGATCTTTGGGTGCTGTTGGGTCCCATCCGGGTGATTTATCAAAGCAAAATCGGAATTTCGAGGCTTGCGGGTTTGTTTATTCACCTCCTCGCGTGCCTGTTTGTCTATTCGTTTTTTCACTGGTTATTTGTTCCACCGAGATTTTGAATCTCTGTTCTTTGTATAAATCTGAGCGTGAGAACTTTCGGAAGCACGTTACTTCCCTCCCTCCATAAACCGCTGGAACAGGAGAGGGAATTCGCCAAAAAAAGTTTTAAAATAAAAGTTATAATATAGATACCTCCATAAAAATTATATTTATGTAGCTTCCTATAAATGTAAATATTTATAGAAACATGTTCTCATATATTACATACAAAGAAATATAAACCTTTAAAAATATGTTTATACGAACACCTTGATATTGTAGGGACAGACACGGAGGAAAAAACCCTCCCCGCACTCAGGTGTAAGAGAAAATCCGCGAGCAGCCGTGGGACCACGGCGAGCCAGCAGCACACACACCTGACAGAGCCTTGGAAACCCTGCACGCACAAGGCAGGGGCTTTTCGAAATATTTTCCATTACTGCAAGGCAGGCACTTAAACCACCGCTGTTATTTTAGTTCGAGCTTTCCAAATATTTAAAAATAAAGCAGATGAAAGTGGAGCCCTGGACTTAAAACACGCATAAACAACTAAAAAAATTTTTAAAAAGAGCCGCACACCTCTAAAAATACCGTGCTGAGCTGCGAGGCTCGGGCTCTTATCGCTGCCGTGGGGCACCTGGGCTGGGCTTTAATTCGGCTGTAAAAAGCTGAAGGGGGGCGAAAAGCGCCCGACGAAGGAAGCGGGAGTTGAACTTTAAGGTTTTAAGGGAGAAGAAATCGAATTCCACCTGGAGATTAATGTGAAAGTCCATGGAAAGCACCTGAGCAGCGGGAGCGGGGACTTCTCCAGCAATAAACGCGGGCACTGATATGAGCAAGGAAACCTCGATCTCCCCTCGAGCCCCTGCCCTGTAAATGGCTCTTTTATTGCTCTCCAGATGAGATCTCTGTCCACGGCGAATTTTGTTTGAAATTTCTGCAAGGTGGTTTCTGTCTCCCTTCGAGAGCTGGAATTTTTTTTTCCTTTGTCCCTGTGAACCGGGATTTTTTTCGGGACATCCCAACGCCGACTTCATCTCCCCCATCCCCCCATTTCATCCCTTTGGCCACAAACCCCTTTCAAACCCATTTTTGCAGCAGCGAGGTTCAAGGGGAAGGCGAGATCAGTTCACTAAAACTTCATCCAACCAGCTCGGTATTTATTTTTCTCCTCCCTCTTCAGGCAAATTTTGAAAGACCACAACAAATGCCAGATGACAGAGCAAAATGAAACTTTGCCTCTGCCCTGTTGATTGTGTCCCTACAATCCCAAACGTGGAGGTTTTTTCCCCTTTTCTCCAAGGATTCTAATTGAAAATCACAACGAAAAATCCTCCCTCGGGCTGCCCCCAATTTGTTGATAGGACTGGAGAGACTTTTAAACAGCGTCTCGCTGGCCACTCTTCAATTTAACAACCCTCCACCACATTCATATCCAGGATAATGTTCAATCCCCTCAAAAATACCCGCGTCCACATATAAATATCTGCGGATCAGGTTTACTGAGCCGCTCATGGAATCGATTAGAACCCCAATAAAGTTGGATTTGCAAGGCTGTATATTTTCCCGCACACCCACGCAGATAAACACCCGCATGGAAATACACCCACATGATATTTATTTGTGGCATCTATCTCCTCGTCCAAACAGCTTTGTTATCTCTCCATAAACAGTACAGACTTTTAAAAGGGGCGAAGTGGCTGTGTTGGGAATATTCGCCCCAGAGTGAGCAAAAAGAAATAAAAAACTCTGTAGAACGGCATAAAACTTTGGGGGGAAAAAAGCAGAAGAGCCAAACTGCTCCAATGATAGTAATAATAATAATAATAATAATAATAATAATAATAGTAGTAGTAGTAGTAGTAATAATAATAATAATAATAATAATAATAATAATAATAATAATAATA
>JAHLSL010000041.1:2698253-2719212 GCA_025920805.1 Petroica traversi
CCCCGAGCCCTGGCAGGGTGTCCCCGGCCCCTGGGCAGGGTGTCCCCGGCCCCGGGCAGGGTGTCCCCGGCCCCTGGCAGGGTGTCCCCAGCCCCGGAGGTTTCTCCGTGCGGGATTTCCCCGGGAGAGCCGCGGGGAGGGGTGGCCGGGGGTGCTGGCTCGCCGTGGGGTCGAGGTGTCAGCAGTAAGAAATAGTGCCGAGCGTGAACTCACTCCCACCTTGCCCGCCCTCCACACCCCTTTAAAATCACTTTTTGGGTCGGCTTAACCAAATCGAAGAGGCTTTTGCGTTTCTCTGGCGGCTCCTCGGCAGCCACCCTGCGCAGGGACTGGGCAGCGCGGCCGCCCGGCTTGTAAAATACAGATACATCAGCAATTTTGGCTTCCAAACGCTCTTTCTTTTTTTTTTTTTTTTTCCCTCCTTCCCATATTTTCAGGGACAATCAGCTCCCTCCTAGTAGCGATTATTATTTTTCCTTTCCATTTTTAGATAATTCACTTCCCCTCTCCGACCAGTTTTCTCCTTGCTTTTATTTCCCTTTTTTTTGGCCGCTTTTCGCTTTGGCGAAATACGCACCTGGGAGCAAACAAGTGTTTAAAATAATCCTCCTCTCTGGAAGCATTTTTGTTCATTCACTTGTTGAGGGGTTTTTTGTGTGTCTGTCGTGTTTTTTCCCCCAATTGTTTCCCCTTTTTTCCCCTCCCTCAGTCGTGGGGGCAGGGACTGACCGCGTTGATCTGAGAGTTGATATCAACAAAATATTTATATAAAAGCCCCGCCAATTCAGTTCTCCCGTGTCATTATTTCCATTACAGAATCCTGCATTTAGTGATGCAGAATTGTTTAAACGAGCCTTCGGGGGTAGATACCTGGGTCGAGCTTTGTTGTTTTTTTTTTTTAATTACAGGTGAATAGCGTTTTTCTTTTCAAGTCTGTGGTTTAGGGTGTTTTGGATTTGGTTTTTGTTGCTTGGGGTATTTTTTCCCGCCCTTCTGGCTACTTCAAGAAAAAAAAAAGTACGCAATTAAAACCCTTTCCCCCTCCCTGCAGCCCATTAATTTCCCAGGCGAGCTGCAGGCTTTAAAATAGTGACGAAAATGAAAAAGAAGGAGCCGGGCAGAGGCAGAGCTTGGCGTGGCGCTGCCCTTCCGCACCTCCCACGCGTGGGGGTGACCATCCCTTTTCCTCCTGGGTGCCAAGCACAGCGTGAGGACCCCAAATCTGATCACGGAGCACCCCTGGAGCAAAGGGATCCATCCCCTTTCCCCTGTTCCCAAGGGCATCTCTCGGGCAGGGGAGTCCAGGGACACAGGGCGTGACCCCCTCCCCAATTTTTGCCCAATGCTGCCCAGGAAAAGAGGGAATTCTGCCGCATTTCTGTTTTCTCCTGTTATCAGCGGGTGATTCTGTGCCCGTGGGAAGCCCCGTCCATTCCCGAGGGGTGCCCGATGCCCCAGCGGAGAGGGGCGCGCTCCCAGCGCCGGGACAGCCGCGCTAATCCGCTCTTCCCAAGCGGGGCGTCCATCAGGGCCTTATCTCGGCCCCGAGGAGAAAATAAAAGCAGATAAGGCCTCTGCTCTCGCCCTGGGAAGAAACTCACGGGGACAAAAGCGGGGAAAGTCCCCAGCGCCCCGAGCCCCTCCCGGAGCGCGATCGTGCCGTGACCTCGGAGGGCGGGCGGGGGTGGCAAAAGGTTTGGGATCGGGATTCATAAAAAATTCACCACCTGTGAATGTCCTTCCCGTCCCTCCCCTCCTGCCTGAACCCCGGTTCTCCCGGAGAGAGGAGCGCTGGGGCATCCCCTCAGCTCCCCCATTTCCGCTGCTCCCCCATCCCCTCATCTCCCCCATCCCCTCATCTCCCCCATCCCCTCATCTCCCCATCCCCTCATCTCCCCATCCCCTCAGCTCCCCCATCCCCTCAGCTCCCCCATCCCGGCTGCCTTTCTTCCTCCAAGTCATTTTTCTTTCCCTCTTTCCTCCTTCCCTCCGCCAGTTTTCTTCCCCATTTTCCGTTTCTCCCCACTTTTCTCGCCCCCGCTGGCTTTTCTTGCCCTGCCCTAAATAACCGAGCCCGGCCGCCCGGCTCTATCCGTGCTATCCTTTGTATTCCCCGAATTTCGGCTCGGGAGGCGCTCCCGGGAGGCGGGGGCACGGCTGTGGGCCCCCAGCACGGGAACCGCGATAACTCGGCTTTGCACGGGTGTCACGGGCATCCTAAAATCCATTTTTACTGTGCGGGAAAATACAGATTGCATCAATAACCCAAACAGTTCCTGAGATTATTTTTTGTGCGCGTCTTGAGAAAATGTTAAATACCAGAAAATGATCACG
Organism: Petroica traversi; assembly: GCA_025920805.1. NCBI lineage: Eukaryota > Metazoa > Chordata > Aves > Passeriformes > Petroicidae > Petroica > Petroica traversi. The sequence goes on from JAHLSL010000041.1 coordinate 2,700,588, forward strand.
GGAGGAATAGAAGGGGGGGGGAAAAATCACATTTCCCCTCTTGTTCTAGGGCTGGATGAGGTCCCAAATTGTAAATTCAGGGCCCTGAGCTACCCGAGCGCAGAAGAGAAATCGGTTTTGGAGGGGTGCGGGTGTGTGGGTTATCAGCGATATTTGGGTGCCCTATCCAGCTTCCCGAAGTGTCAGGGATTTCATTCTGAGGGTAGCAGGCACCTTCCCTGGAGAGTTTTCCCACACAAACACAGGTGGGATTCGAGGCTGAATATTTGGGTGGTGGCGGTACCGGCTGTGGTAAACCTGATTTTTTTACAAGCCCACGTGTCCCTCCATGCAATCCTATAGATTTATTCCTGTTCCATGGATATCAACCGTTCCTGTTGGTTACGCGCTTCTCTGTCCTGCGGTTTTGGGCACAAAAATATCCTGTTTTTCCAGAAAACGTTAGGAGCTCGTTTCGTTCCTGCCGGGGATTTTTGGGGGCAGCCAGGCGTGTTTACCTGCCCCGCGTGTGTGCACCGGGCTGCCGCCACAGGGGCCGTGGGATAACGAGCCTTTGCCGGCTCCTTTTGGGTTGAAAATAGTTCGTTCCCAACGAAAACTTCAATTGAGGGGAAAGGAGCGCTCGAATCTCTGCGCCAAAATGTCCCTCGGAGCCCGGGTGGGACCTGCGGAGCCGAGCCCGGGTCCCCCCGCAGGCTGCGGGCACAGGAGCCCCCGACCTCCCCTCGCCGGGGGCCCGAGGAGCCGCCGTTCAGGACAATGTCTATTTTCTGTCATTAATAACCCGTTTCTTCCTTAAAAAAAAAAAAAATCCCGTTTGGATCCAAGATTGTTTTTATGATTCAGTCGGACAAGACGGAACACATGTTAGTTTAAGCAGGTTCATGAAATAGCTGTAAATCAAATAAAGTTTACGAGTTTAGCAGGAAATACTGAAAAGATGAGGGGGGAGGGAAAAAAAACCCGCCGAGGCAGAGAGCAGCGGGCTGAAATAGTCGGTGGAGTTTTGTCCTGCTCTGTGTTTCTCTCTGTTCTCTTGTGCATCTTGCCGATTAAAGGCCTCGAGACCCCGTGTTGGCGCCAAGTGGCATGTTATTAATCAGTTATCCCGAGCTTCAGTCCGCAGAAGAGAGAAATTTAATCACCAGAAACCAGACCCGACATAAAAGAGAAATCTAAAATCAATTCCCGCCCGTCGTCCCGTCTCCCCCTCCCCTTCCCCACCTCCGATGCGAGCAGAAGGAGCACGAGCAACCAAGATCGCGCTCCCTCTCCCTCTTAATTGCGGCAGAACCGCAAATTTCCCCCAGTTTTACCCCGAAAAGAATTTGGGGGGGGGGGAAATTAAAATAAAACACAGGAAAAAAATCCCAAAGACCCGCAACAAATTTGTCCTTGATCTCGCTATAAAAACGTGATGGGGGAGAAATATCCCGAGCGGAGCCTTTTATTATGGAAGCGGGGGGTGAGGCTGGAAATCCCATTTATCGCTGGGGAAATGATCTTTGAAGGCTCCCAGGCCTGGCGGGGAGGGCTCCCCTCACCCCAGGTGCCCCCCCGCCCCCGCCCCCCTCCCCCCGGCCGAGTTTCACTCCAGGACGGGAATTGTGAGGGAAAAGGGGGGGTGTCTGTCCCAAAAACTGCGTGTGCCCCCCCACGGGAGCTGAGCGCAGTTATGGACACAGCGATGTCCCCACACGCACCTTCTTGCCAGGGCGATTTGGGGTGGGAATTCCCAGTTTGGGGCAGGGTAAGAAAAGCAATCCTGGGCCCCGGGACGGTGCCATGCTCGGGGAAAGGAGCGGAGGTGACAGCGGGGCAGAAGGGACCAAAAAACCCCATTCGCTCCCCAAAAAATCAGCCTGCTCGGTGTCCAGGGAAAACGGAGAGCGACGAGGATCGGCCCCGCAGCTTCCACGCGTGATTTTTCCACGGGAGGCACCCCGGCCCTGTTCCCTCCGCTGCCGGGGTCGCGTTGTCCCCCCGGGCTGCGTGAAGGGCACCCGGAGGAGCTGCGAGCCGGGCGGCCGCCCCGGGGCTATATTTGGAAAAGAATTTGGAAGCCCTTCCAGCAAATCTGTGCGAAAGGTACCGGGCCCCTTCCCCGAGCCCCCCAAGGGTCGCCCCACGCCCCGTGGCCCCGCTGCTGGCAGCGCCCCGCTCCCCTCCGCCCGCGTGTTTATTCCTCGAAAGAGAAACGAGTCCGGAAAAAGCCCAGCGCGAAGTTTTGCCTGCCCGAGCCCCAGGAGAGGCGACTTCACTTTGTGCCAGCCGCATTTGCTTGTTCTGCCCTAAAAAATATCATGGCAGGAGGGATCCTGTGGGCCTGGATGTGGGGGGGGATGAAGGGCGAGGGGGGAGCAGCCTCTCTGCCCTCTTTCCAACCCAGCAAAAACTGCACGGCGTTACTTTTTTTTTTTTCTATTTTTTTTTAAACGAAAACCGTATTTTCCCCGCATTTTTCTCTTCCGCAACACCCTCTCAAAAACCTAGAAAGCAGCGCTGCGAGTTGGGTTGCTTGATGGGTTTCTTTCCCCCCGCCCTCCACGCTCTATCTGCTCGTTTTCCTACAGCCCAAACAGCCTGGAAACCACAGAAAAAATAATCAAAGTGCAGCATGTTTTCCCACAGTAGGAATTCATGTTAGCACTCTCTCCATGTCTTGATCCTCTGTTTGCGTGTGGGGATCCGGGCGGAGATGCGTTGGATGCGCCGGCACAGATGCGGGAAGGGATTTTGAGGTGCCCAGAAAACACCCAGCCCCACGCGCGTGTCCGCCCGCGGCCTCGGGGGGAGGATGGAGCCCGTGGATCTGGGCATTTCCATGGAAATACGGGAATTTCGGTGCACGAGGGGAGTGGAGCTAATCCCTATCCAACCCGCAGCCCGTGGGTTCCCCCGTGCCCGTGGGTGCCCCTTCCCCCTCGGCGTTACCCCAATAACTCCTCGCTCCTCTGCCACCTGGCCGAGCCCCCCAGCGCCATCCCACCGGGAAAAAGCGTGAAAAAAAGAGGAAAAGGGAAGATTTGGATTCCCCAGCCAGGCAGAGCGCGGCCAGGAGAGCCGGTGGGCTCCGGGGGGAAGAGAGGCGAGAGGAGAGGGCTCGTTTTGGGGCAGAAAAGGGTTTTCCAAGCCCCCCTGGCTGTCAGAGCCCATCCGAGACTCCTCCTCTGTCTGCGGAGCGGCTCCGCTCCCCCCCGCCCGGCTCCCGCAGCTGGGCGGCGTAGGTAGCTCCAGATAAGTGAAAGTGGTATTTTTATAGGCTGATAAAAGGGACTTATCTCGGCTTTCCCGAATCTGACAAAGATTCCCTAATTGGTCATTTGCCCACAGCAGCCTTCCCCAGCCCAGGGCCCTGCTGACGCTATTTTCAGCCTCCAACGGGGGTGTCGCGGCCCCGGGACCCCCTCGGCTGCTGCTTCCCGGCCTCTTCCCTTCCCAAACCCACGGCTTCTCCTCACTCCCACTCGGCCGCACGCGCTGGGGAAGTCCCGCATCCCAAAAAATTGCAGAGCTCGTCCCCCACACGGCATCGTTCCCCAGGGACTGCCCGCCCAGGGTGGCTCGGCCCACTGGCCACCCTCTGTGTCTTGGCTGAGCACACTCATAATCTGATTTTTCGGTCTTTTAGCGGCACCAAATACGCGTTATCAGCTGGGAAAAAAAAACAAAAAACAAACCCCATCACATCCAAAGGCACGTTGAAGCAGACAAAAGCTCTGCAAGGACAGAAAACGGGTGGTGATGCCCAGTGCTGCACCAAACCTTCCTCCTTCAACCTTCAGCTGCCGAGATTAGATGGAAATGGAATCCCTGGGATTAAATGCAAACGGCAAAGCTGAGAGATCCCGTTTCTACAACAGCTTCCCAGGCAGCCCGGGTCCCTGGAACCAGCTACAACCACCTCACTGCCTAACTCTGCTCTACACATCAGATATTCTTTTTCATTTCCAATATATTTTAGTCACCAGGCTATTAAAAAAACCCCAAAAAATAAAAAAAAAACCCAACAAAAAAACCAAGCCAAAACCCAAAACAACACCAAAAAAAAAAAACCGACCCCAAGAAAACCCCCAAAAAATCAAAACCACACCAAAAACACTGACAAAAATCCCCCAAAAAACCAAAACGAGGAGGAGGAAATGCATTTCTGAACACGCAGAGCTTGCAGCCAGCTGGCACCTCAAGCCTCGGAGCGAGCCGGGAAGTCGCCCACTAAACTTATTTCTCATTTTCTCTCTCTTTTCTTTTCCTCCCCTGTGGAAGGGGGAAGGGGCTGTGGGATTAACGGCCCATCTGACCTACCAGTGCTGCAGGGACATGAATCAAACACAATCAAAGGCCCCAGTGTCAGCATTAGCTTGACCCCTACAACAGGCTCGGGCCGGGTGCTCGGCGAGGCCGGTTCTGGCCAGAGCAGCGTGAACCTTGCCCAGGGTTATTGGTGCCTGTCCAGGGCTGTGCCAAACCCAGCCCAGCCCCTGGGGTTGGGCTTGCAGCCACCTCAGCCCACCGGGGTGCAGGGCCCGTGGGGATGGACCCAGCTCTGCCCCAGCCTTGAGTGAAACCAGAGCTCCCCCCAAACCATCCACTCCAAACCATGGAGGAAAGGAAGGGAGGTGTGAGCTAACAGGGGTTTTCAGTGATTTTTGGGTTTTTTTTGTTTCTTTGTTGTTCTTCTCATGCCTTTTTTCTTTCCATTATTTTTTTGGGTCTGATTTCCCCTGAGTGGCTTTGGAAGGAACAGCTTGGCAAGGCCCATGGGAAAAGCCCAGATCGCAGCCCCACCCTGGGGACTTGGGACTCACATCCCAGACAATGTCCCAGACCCAGCCCTGAGGCTCAGCAGGTGCCGAAAAATGCAGAAATTGATCTTTAATGAAGTCCAAATGCCCCACGTCACCTTCAGACACCGGATGGCACCTGAGTGCACCCTTCAATACCCTTTGCCCATCACAGAGAGGAAGAGAGAGGAGCACATGAATTATTCCTAAATGAGATGTCCAGCAGGACCGTGGTTTGCCTGTAGGAGCTGACTTTGATAGGGTTATTGCAGGCAAAAACCCGGTTACTTTTCTTTTCAGTGAACCTTCCCCACACTCAAAAGGGACAGAAAAATCAGCAAGGAATCTGTGCTACGCTGGCACTGCAGGAGCAGGCTCCAAAGGGGATGGACATGGTCCTGTCAAAGCTTCAAGTTCACCTCCCATTTAAATGCCATTTTTAATGGAAATGGTGCGACCTCCCCTTCTCTCCACCAAGCGCAACACGGGCTATTTTTATTTCTTGTATGCACGCTTTAACCTAACACTGCTTTGTGCTTTTAACCTGCTCTTTCTGAAGATATAGAAATTAAATCCTTCTAGTAAAAAAAAAAAAAAAAAAAAAAAAGATGCCAACACTCCCTTGCCAACACTCGGCTCTCCAGCTTTACCAGGTGAGCTGGCATATGAAACCCTGTTGGTGCATTTCCTGCAGCTGCTGGGGGAGAGAGGGCTCGAGTGGGAATCCCCAGGCAGAGCTGGCTCTGCTGGATCTGCTCCCGCTCCTGCTGGCTCTCTCCAGGCACGAGCAGGGATCCTGCAGCTCAGCTCCCACCAAATCCAAGCTGCCTGAGAGCCCAGCACGCTCAGAATCAGCCTGGGAGGGGTTCCGGGCTGGGCATGTGCACCCAGAGCAGGTTTGGGGGCCGGGCAGGGCTGGGAAGCTGCTGGAGCCAACTGTCCTGCCTTGGATGTCACTGCTGGGCACTGCAAGCACCGTGCTGGTCACAGCCCTCCCTCTGCCAAAGCTTTCCTGGGCCAGTTTCAGTGGAGATTGGATCCCAGAGCACAGCCCTGCCCTAGCTGCTGGGAGACACCTCCTGTGGCCAGAGAGGCTCCTCAGCTCAGCCAGAGCAGGGTCACTGGGATGGAGCAGGAGGGACACATCGCCCCATGGCAAACACCAAGGCTGCAGGGCCAACATCTCGCCCTAAGGAAGTCTCCAGTCAGGATCATCTTGCTCCAAATTTTTTTTCCCACAGTTTCACCTACAGACCTGAAAATCCCAGTTCTCTGCATGTGCCACCAGTGTGGTGACACAATCGTGAGAAAACATCAACAAGATTTAGTGCCTAATTTCCGTGGGGTGAAAATTCCTGCATTTCTGCCCGTTTAGGAAGCTGCTGCTCATCCCATCAGTAGATTCCCAAATGGATTGGTGGTGTCTGTGCAGTCCCTAGTGCATGAGTGTCCTTATTGCACGTGTGTCCCCAGGGCCAGCAGCTCATCCCACACTTCCAGAGTTGCCCAGAGCAATATCCAGCCAGCTGAGCCCTGATTCCCTTCCTAGGAATGTCAGGGTCTCTGACAGGAAATTCCAGCGCCTCTGTGTGATTTTGACCCATTTTCTGAACAATTGTGAACCCACCTGTAAAATGACAGAGCAGTCTGATGTCTTTTGTGATGCCATTGGGGTAGGACAAAGTGCTCTGGGATTTCAGGGTGGGCTCATCCTCTATGAAAATAAGGGATTTCAGCAACAGACTGATGGGAAGAGAGCAAAACAACCTCTACTCAGCCCCTCTTAATTCCATCCAGAGCACAGAACTGGCTGCTCTGGCAAGGCCGGGAGCTCTAATTTGGATAAGTCTTCCTGGCAAGTGCTCTGAAATCCATCTGCTTCCACAGACACGGTTAAACTGCAGCCTGAGACAGCTCTGACTACGACTGCTGCCTGAACCGGGAGCAGGGGGTGGAATCAGAGGGAGCTGAGATGGGAAAGTGAGAAATGGGGTTGGGACTGCAGGAAACGGAAGGAAATTCACTTTAAGAACAAGTCCTTCAGCCTCGTTAGCCAGGTCAGAGTGGTGCTCCGGGCTTTTACAAGCCCTGTGCATCACAGAGGATTTCACAGAGGCACAGAGTGGCTGCTCTGTGCTCCACCACAACTGATGCCCCAACCCTGAGTGAGGCTCCTCAGGCCAGGAGATTGAGGAGACCCTTCCCAAAGCTTTGTCTCACTTTCAGAAGGATGACATTCCTTCTAAACCATCACTGCAATGCACCACAGCTGGCTGGGGACTCTTGCAAGGAAAGAAAAGCAGCTCCAGCAAAGTCAAGCCTCATTTCCCCAGAAATCCAGGGTGTTCCAGAGGGTCCTCCCTGCAGCACCAGCCGGGGTGGGTGGGATGGAGGACCCTCGCTCATCCCGGCATCTCTGCAGAGCTCTGCAGCCTCTCCGTTTCTCCTTCTGCGGAAAGTCCTCGGCGCACATTTGGCGCAGTTTACAGGATGATGATGACAATGTGTTTCTCCTAAATAAAATCCATTTTTAAAGAGTACATATGCAATTACTTTGGCTTTTGGCCTGTATTCAGGAAAGAATTTCCCCTCGGGTCAGATTTGGCAGGGACTGATGGGGTTTTCTTGCTTTTCCTCTGTAGGGTGGGCCATGGTCCACTTCCTAAGATCGTCTGGACATTTTCACCTCACAATTTCCCTGCTACTGCTGGGACCCAGGACACTGGCAATGCCCTTGATCTCTCCTGCGTGTTCCAGGTTTTGTGGCTTTTGGTCTTTTGTACCGAGGGTCTTAAATTTGTTATAGGGTGTTGGGAAGTGTTTTACGGCCTGCAGCATGCGCTGGATGTGCCGGGGACCCCTCTGGATTAAGCAGCTCCTCCATGGTCACCTGTAATTGGGAGAGCCTGTGCTCCATGAGGCAGGTGGTCCCTCCCCAGGCTCTGCCAGCCCTCCCTGATCTCGCAGTAGCAGGGCTCTGACATCCCAGTGCCAGGAACTGCACCCCAGCAGGGTCAGGGGGACATCTCCCCTCGCTCTCATTCGAGGTGTGACGCTTATAAACCGAGGGGAGAGGGGGGACTGGGATCATAAACAAGGTGGAAGTGCTGGGAGTGGGAAATTACGGAACCTGGGCTCTGCTCCTGTCCTGCAGGACACTTCCCTCTTCACTCCTCCTCCACCAGACCACACTGGTTACTCCAGGCTCACCGGCAGACAGGACAGAGGGGTTTTATCTACTCCTGGATAGCTCGGTCCTAAATCAACGATTTCAGCCCAGGCAAAACCAGTACCTGTGGATCAGGGATACTTTATGGATTGGGCATCATTCCAAAGCTCCTACCTGCCTGATCTGAGTTCTTTTGGTGGTCGTGTTTCATTTACATCTCACCAACAGCAGCAACTTTATTTAAAGATCCTTCAGACCCCTACAGTCCTCCACCTAGAGAAGCTACAGCTTCCAGACCACCTCCAGAATCACAAAATTCCCCATGGATTTTGGACAGGATTGCTGGTGGGGATCAAAAGGTGTGTTCTCAAGACCTTGGCCGTGTCCTGAGCTCCACTGCTCAAGCAGGCTCTGCACAGCCAGGAGATCTGCTCTGAAACTGGCACCACAAACAGCCCCAGCTCCCAGAGCCAATGTGCAGCACAGATCCATTTCCCCCTAATCCTCCAAAGAGAAAAACAAACAAGCACACAAATGCCAAAACATTAACTACTCCCCAAATTACTCAGCCTCCTGCTAATTAGTAGAAATTTACAGCAGCTGCACTACTGGAAGTGAGCTCAGCCTTTAGCCCTGGAAATTACTGGGGAGGATAATTTTCTACAGTTTTTCTGGACTTACAGAAATCTCCAGGAATGTTCCAATAGACTGACTAACTTCAGCAGCATTTCTAAGCCTTCTTTATTCTGCTCCTGCTGGGGTAACCGTGAAGCTCACAGGCATGAAATCCACAACTGCCTTCCCTCTCAAGGACTCCCAAATCCAGGGATGTGTGTGCAGAGAAGCACAGAGGAGGGGGCGTGGAGCTCTCTGGCCTGGGGTCTCACACATCGTTCATCAGCTCTTGCAGAGCCTGCCTTCTCTGTTCCTCACATTCAGATTTCATGTCCCAGTTTCATGGAGGAATCAAGCAGTGATTTTCTGTGTGTGACAGAACACAATGAGACGTAGGGTTTTTCTGGCAGGACAAGCTCTACATCTGATTGTCCCTGCTCTTTGGGAAGCTGGAAAGGTGCTCTGGGTAACACAAGCCTGGATAATGCAATAATTCACCAGGCTGATCATGCCACATCCAGCAGGGCTTGCTTGTCACCCACCTGTCTGGTGGGTCTCAGCAAGACCATGGGACTTCTGTGAACAAAATACAAATAAAAGATAAATAAAATATAACCACCCATCTAATATGGCTTTGCCCAGCAGATCATTTTGCCACACTGAGTCCCCAGCTCTTACACTCTAACAGACTTTCCTCCCTGAGCAATCCTCACCCGTTCAGACCCCACTTTCTGCTCCAGAATGGGAGGAGAGTTCATTAAAATCTCCTTTGGCTCCAAGACTGGGTCCTGCAGGAACAGCAGGTAGGCAGCCAGGTAGACAGACAGACAGACAGACAGACAGACATGATGATAAGCCATACATCTGGCATGTGAGGATCATGGCAGTGGAATTACCATTCCCCAGCCAAGTTTCACGCTTTGGGGAGTTGTTTTGACATGCTGTCAATGCCGCACCAGAATAACCTGATTTATTTCCCTCCTTCTCTTTGAAAAGGTCTATTTGGTGCCATTTATTTTGCACTCACTTACTCGCCATCCTATCAGGAGGCGGGAGGTCAGCAGGGTCACTCCTGAGAGAGTATCACGTTCTGTACAGAACAGGGAAAATGCTCCAAGTTAGTGGGAAGGGAAGAATTCATGCTGGGGCCTCCTTTCAGCCCCTGCTCTCCCACAGTGGACTCAGAGACCTCTTCCCTTCCCACATCCTTGCTCTTCCTTTCAGATGGAAAAGCCAGTCCCACTGTCACTGATATCCCACCAGTATCAATCCCTGCTCTGCTTCGGTTTTGCTTCATTTTCACCTCTGCTGATCCTCGGCTGGGAATTCCCATCCCGTCCTTCGTGTATCACACAATAAAACCCTTCAGTCTTCTCTGTCTGTGGATCTGAAATGGATGTCGGGTCCCAGGTGGCTGCGAGAGGAACTGGAGGCACAGCAGCAGACAGGAGAGAGATGCATTGCTCATTTCCACAGAGACCAGGATCGTTACAACAGGCCGAGGCATTTCTAGGGATAGAAGATGTGGTGAAAAGCCACACCGGTGCACACACACTTGTAGTTACAGAGCTCATGCTGGAGCTGGCTTTGCTCTGGGATGGCAAATCTCACATCCCTCCAGGCCCACCTCACCCAGGCAGGAACCACGGAAGCAAAAACCTGTTGTGTTAACAGCTCTGGGGCTGAGACACCCTGAACCCACCGGCCATTGCAGCAAAAGTGAACCCCATGATCACAATGAGCAGCTTCACAGGCAGGTGACAGAAGAGAGAAACCATCCCTGAGTTATGGGGCCTTTTCTTCTTCTGGAGCGTGGCGTGTATCGGCCAGGAGTGGAAACAGTCGGAGCCTGATGGATCCGTGTGCAGCAGAAGGAGCAGCCCAGGGAAGCAGAGAGCACAGGCAGCAGTCCAAGGCACTTGAGCTCAGCAGCAGCAGCAGCTCAGAGCTGCTTGGTAGCCAGGCAGCATCTCCCTCCCTCCGGATAAATCCTGTTTTATCGCTGCCTCCCTCACACAACCTGCCTTCAGCACTCTTCCCATCCGTCAGGAAGATTCCCCACACAAGCCAAGGCTCTAACAGGACAATTTGAACCGGAGGCTTCAGCTGGCACCTTTGCTTTGTTTAGCTCGTTAGCTGGGGGACACTAAGCGAGCACGAGGGGGTGGCCGGGCATTAGATCATGGAACAACACGAGCTCCTGCACAGCTGAGAGCCAGCACTTGACACTTGTCTCCTTCCCTCCTCACAGAGCTGTGCTGTGCTGCTCCAGCCTGGAGGCCTCCATCCCGTTAATCACCCTCACACTTGATAGCTCCTGCCTGCCCGGCTGTCCTGGTGTTTCCAAACACACGGACCTGGTCCTGCCCGCCGAGGAGTGAGGGGCTCACAAATCAGTGGAGCACTGCGAGAGTTATGCAGGGCTGAGATAAGCACGGAGGCGAAGTAGAGGCGTTTCTGCAAAGGTCTCCTTCCCCTCAGCAAAAGGGAAAAGGTGACCTCATTGCCTCAAAAAAACCCCAAAAATCCCAAAACCCTCACTAAAAATGAGAAACCGAAAGTCAAAAGTAGAACGAAAATACTACCAGGAAAAGAATTTTCTTTCTATTATTAGGAAGACTAGCACCCCAGAAGAAGCTGTCCAAGAACTCAGGATCATGATCTAAAGCAACGTAAAAATAGCCACAGAGTCCAAGGGAAAAGAGGGAGATATTTGCAGCCTGCACACTGCAGAATTCCCTCTGGAAACGCAGACGGGTTTGCTTCATTTCCTCTTCAGCTTTTGCTGAAATATCGAGCAGCTCCAAAGCTCCCTCTTTGCAGTGAGAATACAACTGCTGAGTGCATAAGCTCTCCTCACATCACATCAGGCACTTCTCCATTCAGCAGCCAACCTCTTCTGACTCCCATCCCTGTTTCAAGAGGAGGGAAAGCTGACCTGGAGAGCTGAATTTGACAGTCCTTTATTTGCGAATCTGCTTGTCTTTCAAAGGCATTTCAGCTCTGAAACTTCACTGAATGAGAGAAGAAAACCCTCAGCAATTCCTGTTCAGAGCAAGGACTTGCCCAGAGGAGGAATGGAGCTCACGGAGGAGTTTTCTCCTCCTGTTCCCTGCTGACACGGCCTCTTTCCCCATTCCCACCGTTCAGCCTGAGCTCTCCCACATCCTTATGTACAATCCCGCTGCTCTTCCAGTCGCTCCTACCCAGATCTGTCTCAGCTTCCCCTCACAGACCTTCCAAAGCTGCCTAAGGACTGTTTCCTACTCTGTGTGTTCCTCCTAAATTAATGTTGTGGCTAGAAACGAACAAACAAACAAAAAAACAAATCAGGAAAAGGGAGGGATGAAAAATGACAGCTGAATTTGCAGGACATCAATTGAGAGTTAGGACTGATAACCAGCACTGCAAAAGCAAGGAAGGCTTGGTTTTACAGGGGAGGGAGATGTGGGCAGCCTTCCTCCCCGTCTGGCAGCCCGAGGAGCAGGAGAGGACACGGCCACATTGTGGTGAAATAGCCAGGCTGGCTGAGATCCCCAAACCAATCTCGTGAAGACGAGAGTTGAATGAATACTTCAGGACCCTCCTAATTACTGCTTTTATGGCGGTGTTTTAGTTACCTCGAGCGCAGGCTGCGAGGGGATTTGTAAATAACTCTTTCCTTTGTTAACCTCTCTGTCTCCTTTGGGCTGCTCCGACACCCTCCAAAACAAACAGAAACCACGCGAATAAATAAAGGCTTCATTAGCTCCACGAGGTGTCGAAACAAGAGCGGCGAGAGAACACCCCCAGGATTCCCTTTACGGGATCTCTTCCCAGCCGCTCCCGCAGTGACAGGAGAAGGGACAGCTGGAGATTTGTCCTCCCTCTGGCAGGGTGACAGCAGCTCCTGGGAGGCGCAGGATGTGTCTGTGCCATCCATCCTCCACCTGACGGCAGGGAGAGCCGCCCAGGCTCCTGGTGTGATCCCAGCCTGCTCTATCCCCCTCCATCCCCAGGATGAGCCCCCGCTGCGGGCTGAGAGCCGGCCCAGCACCGAGCCCACCTCATCCAGGGCTTTTTTCCCCTCTCCCCACTCTGTATCGACATCCCAGCCTCGTTTCTTGCCATTTTGCTCTTGTTTTTAACGAGAGAAAGAGGGAAAAGGGAGTTTCAGTGCCCAAACCTCAAGGTCCTTCTGAGAGCTCTCTCCTGCCGCAGAAAAGTCCCTTCATCATCCCTGAGATTCACATAAAAGCGCTTGAGGTTAATATCGGAGAAGCCAAACTATAAACTGAGAATTCCGCTTTAGCCTAAATAAATCATCGCCCCCTAGGCCGGGGCTGGGCTGGGTGGGGAGAGAGGGGGGAAACCCCTCGGACTTCCCGGGACTGGGAGAGAAGAGATGCGGCATTTAGGGCCCGCATCCACTTCAGGTGAATCAAGCTCCTGGCTGTTCCCCGGGGGGGATCTGTGCCGGTTTTAGGGGGTTCCTGGAGGGAGAGGCTCCCCCCGGCACCCCGGGGCCGCTTCCTCTCTCCCTGCGGGAAATGTCCCTCTAATGAGTCCCCCGGCCCGCAGCTCTGCAGTTTGTCAGGCTGCCTGACTCCAAGCCATCCTGCATCTGTTTCGCCTAGAGAGCCACGCTCGCCTACGTTTTAATAAACCCTATAATTTACACATTTCCCTCGTACCCTGTAATTTCACCACCCCGAGACGCAGCGCGGGGAGAAAGCGCAGAGCTGGGAGCAGCTTTGCGGAGAGCACTGCCAGAGAATCAAGAAATAAGTAGAAGGGCTTAAATCTGCAGCAGTAAAATAATCCAGGGGAGGGAGCCAACAATGACTGAAAAATAAACATCTCCCCCTGCGAAAGCCCGCAGCCAGCCCCGCTCCTCGCAGCCCTGGCGCTGCCAAGAGATCGGCTGCGCTGGGAAACGCGCCTGAGGACTCCAGGAAAAAAATGGATGTGGGTTATATGGACCCCTTTTATAAGGCAACTGTTAGCGGTAACTAAGTTTAAATTTATATGTTCAATAAAGTCTCTTTCCCCCCCCACCACCACCCCTTCCCAAGTGCCAGAACCACTCAAGGAAGCCGACACACGCTTCCCATTTGAAAATGTGTTATTTGAGCATTTTTATTCTCCGCTTTTGTTCTCGGGGCTGCAGCCCCTGCGAAGGCGAGGGGGGGGCATTTCTGCGCCGAGATCAAAGCGGCTCTGTGTATACACACACTCGTGCAAATTATGTATTTGTGATCAAGTAACGCAGCATCAGGAAAAGCCAGGCGGGCATGTGGGAGAGTGAGATATTTACACAGGCCTGGCCAGAGGCAGAGGCATTATTTTAAGTGTTTTTCGCCGGTGCCAAGTCATCTGTTCACATATCCGCGTGTGCGCGTAAAGATGATGGAGAGAGCAGCTCGCCAGAGCCAGGAAATTCGGCGTGAACCCCCCCCAAATTCCAAGCGTATCGTGCCGGGACCCCTGACACCCTCCCAATCTGGGTGTCCCGGGTCAGAGTCCCTGTCCCAGCGAGTCACGATCGCGCAGGAGCCGGGACTGCAGCAGGTCCCTCTGCCTTCCTCAGCGCAGCTTTATAGCCCACATAAATGGATATATATATTTCCCCTATAAAGACACGACTTAACCAAAGGATCTCGGGTTCTGGGACATCAGGGAGAATAAAAATTTTAAAATTAAAAAAAAAGGAAAAGGTCAAAAAAAGAGAAGAAATCTTCGCTGTGCCGCCCTCCCCCAAACGGGAAATGAAACTGTGACACTCGAGTCTTGGGGCTGGGAGGGTAAAAAGGAGAAGGTGAGAAGGGGGCACGGCGGGACCTCACGGGCCCGGCTCTCCCAGCCTCAGAGCGATTGTTCCCTCCTGCCGGGACTGTTCCCTCCTGTCTTTGCCGGCCGGACGAGGAGAAAAGCTCCCCCATCCACCCCGGGGCCCCGGAGTGCCCGGGCAGCGCCCCGGGTGCGGCGAGCGCAGCCCATCCCGGGGCAGCCCCGCAAAACCGGCACCGGCCAGAGCAGCCAAATCTGGCGGCGTGTTTACGATGTCGAATTCCGATAAAACTCGCACTGAAATGATTTCGAACTCGAGTCCGGGCGGGAGGGGCTCCAATCGATTGGAAATGTCCTTTCCAGATGGGGGGCTGCCGGATGAGCCGGCGGGAGGCTGGGTGGGGAAAGCTCTCCCGGGGATTGTGAAGCAGAAATCTCTGCTCGGAGCCAGCACGAAGCCTGGGAGGCGCAAACGCAGCGGAGCAGCTCCAAAAATGAGGCACAAACGCGGCGGAGCAGCTCAAAAAAACGAGGCACGAAGGCAGCGGAGCAGCTCCGAAATGAGGCGCAAAAGCGGGGAGAAACTGGGAGAAGCTGGGAGAAACTGGGAGAAACTGGGAGAAACTGGGAGAAACTGGGAGAAACTGGGAGAAACTGGGAGAAACAGCACCCCGGGGACCCCGAGCCGCAGCCTGGGACGGGGACACGGAGCCCCGCGGAGCATCCCCGGCCCGGCTTCACTCCCGCTTCCCCCTTCTCCCCGCACTCAATCCGCATTATTATTCGCAGTATTTTATCCCAGGAAAAACAAACGTCTCCCTCCCTTCCCAGCGCACGCCGGGGGTGGGGGTGAAGGGGTGGCAGGCCCAGATAACAAAGCAGCTGGTGTGGAACGAAGTTGTAAGGAAATAATTGATATGTAATAAGGCTGAGTGAATCTATCCCAAAGAAAATATTGCGTAAGCGGTTATGATTAAACATGCCCGGGCGAAAGGCGCTCTCATAAAGGAGTAATGGAGCTAAGGAAACAAATGATCATTGGGAATGTTAAACACAGAGGGGCATTTCATCACACAAACATAAATTCAGCTTGAAAGAGACTTAAGGGGAAAAAAAAAAAAAAAAGAAGAAAGCCCCCCTTCCCCCGCCCCGTTACCCTCAGGTTGTGCGACGGACGCTGTTTGAAGCTGCTGGAAGTGCGGGAGGGGGAAGAGGGAGCTTGGAGATCCCGCTGGAGAAGAAGGACCCGATCCTGCCTCATGGGTTTAGACCCGGAGCAGTCCCGAGTGTTCATCCCCGCAGCGCCTCCGTTCCCCGGACCTTCCTTTGGGTCACCCCAGCTCCGCAGCTCCCGCGGATCGGGGCCTGATCCTTCCAACCACCCCATGTTCCCTTCCCCACCAAGGGATATCCCTGAACAGGCAGCGCATCCCCTACACAATTCCGGGGCTTTCCCCATTTTTATTAAAAAGCGAGAAAGGAAAAAAAAATTGCAATATTACCCTAGAGAAACAGGAAAAAAAATTAAAAATAAAGAAAGGAAGAAAAAACCAAATTGCCAGAGCCTCGCTTCCTTTTCCCAGCGCTCTGCAGTCCGGATCAAACCCCTCTGCAGAGCCAAGGAGCGCGGCCGCACGGTGGGAAAGTCGCACGGTTTATTCCAGGGCCAAACCTCCCCTTTGGAGCTGGCGGATTTTCAGGAGCAGCGTGCGCTTGGCCGCAGCCCCGGGCAGGCACAGCGAGCCCGCCTCGCAAAGCCGGCAGCACAGAAATAAGTCCCTGGCCCGGCTGCTTTCGGGGGAGTTTGGCTCGGGGGAAAGCAAGCACAGCTCAGCTCCCACCTGGCTGCAACACCAGGAGCTGTGCCGGTTTGATATGAAGCATTTTAACCTATTTAAGTTATTATTCTCGGGGTTTTTCCCGTTTTCTAAGCAAAGCTGAGGTGGGTGCTCGCACCCACGCGAGGCTGCAGGACCGGCCCTGCTGCTGCCCCGCGTCCGAGCTGGGTTTGGGGCTGCTGGAATTCGAATTTCGTTCGAATTAAATCCGGGGGAAGGAGCGCGGGGGGGGAAAGGAGAGAGGCAGGAGATATTTGTGTAACAACTTGAAATAATTTACCCGAGAAAAAGGAAATCTGGGCAAGAGTTTATCAGGCAGTTCCCTTTGCCAGCATGTTTAAAATGTATAAGTAATTTTAAAGTGTGTCTTCACTTAATATATTTTCCCCTTTCTCCTTCAGATGACAAGGAAGACCAGTGATTGCAAGATGTCTACAGATAGCGCCCTTTAAGAGTTTCCACATTGTATGGTTGGGGGGAAAAAAATGTGTTTGCGGTTCCTCCGTCCCTGCCGACAACTTTCTTAGTCTGGGTTTACGGCCCCTATTGCTCGGCAGATTTAAATTACACCGCTCCCCCAGCCCGAAGCGGGAGGGGGGGGAAGAAATTCAGGAGTGCCTGAACGGGAGGGAAAAAGATTTACTCGAAAAAGATGGGGGGGGGGAAAAGGGAAAAAATTCCGCCAAAGTGCGTCCGAAGTGACTCCCCGTAAATCCAGGTTTAACGGCGGGGCTGGGTTGGTTTTAATGAGACATTTTGGGGGGACATTAGAGAGAAACACTGAAAGATTGGGGTTTTTTGAGGGAGAAGAAAGCGGTTTGTAGGGAATATGAGCGGAAGACGAGTGTTGCGAGGGGAAGGAGCTGCCTGGCCTCGGGCAAAGCCCAGTTCCCGTTAGGCTCGGGATTAAAAACCAGCGATCGCTCCCAAATTAGAGCCGCTGGTGAGAGAAATTACAAGAGAAAAAACCCCAAACCCACCACTTTTTCTTTTTTCCTCCCCTTTGGAAAAGGAGGCGAATCTCCTGTTTTCCACACAGAAAACATTTCTCTTTTCCTCTCTACCTGATTTAAATCACGATTTTCTCTCGCCACGCACTTGCTGGGACAAACCCGGGGGAGCTTTCGGCCAGGGAGAGCTCCGGGAAGGGCTGAGTGTCTGGAGAGCTTTCACAGGACTTTCCCCATCTCGGAGATGTTTCATTTCTCATTTCCCCCTTGGCTTTTCAAAAGGGGGTGCGGGCAGCGCCCTCCAACCACCCTGAGCTCAAGGCGAAGCTTTGAAACAACCTCGGGGAGGAACGGGCCAGCTCGTTCCTTCGGCGTCCTGGCGAATATTGAGATTATCTGGGGGAATTAGCCGGGGTTTCTGCAGCACGGAGCGGCCTCGCAAAGGAGTCGGATGGAGAAAATTGCCCCGGGCTCCAGGAAAATCTCTTTTCTTGGAGCAGGCAGCAGCGGCAGGCAGGAATTTCCTTGGGCACAAGCACCTACAGCGGGATCAGGCAGGAGAAATCGAATCTCGGAGACGCATTTACCCACGGCTTTCCCGCAGCAGCCGCCCAAGCCCTGAAATCGAGAGCAAATCAGGGCTCTTGAACTGCCGAATATTTGCTTGGTTTGGTTGAGCTGAGGCGCAAATATAATTTAGGCTCCTGAATGCATTTTATCCTCACGCTGACGAATATAAACCAGAAGCTGCTCACGTTTTAGGCTTATTTAAAAGCCCGTCCTAAAACCAGAACCCCCAAAACGGCGTGGCACTTGTTGCCCTCGCTTTAGAAACTCGATATTAATTCTCCAGTCCCCGTTTTACTCCAAATGACCCCAGTGCAAAGACTTATTTTTTCCCCCGGTGTAACGTTTTTGGTCATCCCTACCCCAGCTTTTCATTTTTGTGAATCTCGGAAAATGAGCAGAGAGGAACCTTGGAGTTCCGGGGCAACGGGAAAATCGCCGAAATACATTTTTTCCTGATGGATAATATTTAATAAAATGAAAAAAAAAAAAAGAAAGAAAAAAGAAAAGAAAAGAACAACCCAAACCAACCAAAATATTTCGTTCATCCTCGTGTCCCCGAGCTGTTTCTGGGGGCTGGGGATGAATGGACCCCCCACAACCCTGGCACCCTCACAAGATCCAGACACATTTTGTGTCACTCCATAGAACCACGGAGCCCCCGGTTCTGCGGTTTCTATAATTTACAGGGTAGGAGAGAAGCAGAAATAGCAAAGAAATATTTCTATAAAAATATACTTATATATATATAAATAAATACATTTATATATAAATATATTTATATGGAGCTACTGCTTGGGCACGAGCAGCGCTGGAGATGCGGGACAGAGCCCTGGAAAGGCCGGGGGGTTCGGGGGCAGCTCTCCAACCCATGGGGGTTCCCAGAGGGGATGGTGCGGGGATGGTGCGGGGATGGTGCGGGGATGGTGCGGG
>JAHLSL010000041.1:2724212-2738412 GCA_025920805.1 Petroica traversi
GGCCGGGGGTGCGGGGGAGCCCCGTTACCTTGGCGGGGGGCTCGGCCGAGGTCTCATGGATGCCGAGGGCCCTGGCAGAGGGCTCGGCTGGCTCCCGGCCCTATTTCCGCTTGTAACTACGAGGGGACACTGCCTGGCCCGATAAGGTATCACAGAGGCGCGGCAGCCGCGGTCAGCACCTCACTCCGAGCTCCCCGGCCCCGCCGGGCCAGCGGGGAGATGTCGAGGCATTTCTGGGAATAATCACATCACACAAGTGCTTACATTCCGGCTTCCTTTCTCTTTATCCCTACCACCGAGTTTGAAGTCACACCTTCTACCGGATTGTTTAAGGTCCCGGGGTTGCAGGGGGGTGGCTGGCAGGGAAGGGGGGGTCGGTGGTTGTTAATCTCGAGGGTTCCTCCAGGCCAATAAAAGGGACGTGGTCAGAAATTTCTTCTTTTCCACAGAAACCTCTCCTTCTCCCCCCACTGCCCCAGCCCAACCCCTAACCCTTTCTCTCTTTGTTTTTTTGCCTGGACTTTGGGGTCTGCGAAGAGCGCTGGGAAGTCCTGAAAGCTGCTCAAATGGAGCTGCACAGTTACAAAAAACACTTTGTTTGCCCCGTGCAGTCATGGAGGGGTCTTGGTGTACACACAGATGTTGTGGGAAACACACCTGGAAAAGGAGAATATATAAAAATATTTTATGCACGTGCACTGGGAGACGTGTCCCAAAATGCAACTGAAGGCCTCAAACCTGCACCACCGCGAGGGTTGATAAATGTGCTGAAATGCAAATTATTGTTAGTAAATGTCTGGGTGTGTGCACGCAAATACTTCTTTAAACGTCTGATTGCAAGATTTACATACCCAGGAATTGATCTTAATTAGCTCGAGATTGTAAAAGCCTGAACAGTGGGGTTTTGACTGGGAGATGGGGATTCCAGTGCTGTAAGCAACTCTGGAAATACTCATTTTGCTGCAGAAAAGCCCTCACCAGAATCTCTTTCACTGATGCTGTGGCTTTGTGCCACCACCCTCTGAGCTCTGAGCTCACCTCATCCTCCCCTTCATTGGGATTTACTTGGGATTCTTAAAAACCAACCTGACCCCCCTGCTCATGTCTCCTATCCTGCACTCAGCTTGTCCAGTGAGCAGAAGCCACAGAATGGTTTCAGTATTTCCTTTTTTCCCATGCCTATTAAGATTCTGGGGTTCACTGCTTTACAAGAAGGGTAATTTTGGGACTGGTAATGAAGCACCCAGCGCCGACAAACTTTGAAAAGGTAAAATCAAGCAGCTGGAGATGAGTGAGCTCTGCCTGAGGGCCGCTGGCAGAGGGCAAACCTTTGGCAGTGCCCTTGATCCCGTTGTCACCCCTCCCATCCTTCATCTCGGTCCCTCTTTTGCTGCTGTCACCACCCTGGGACTGCCTCTTCTTCGTGCAGCCCTCGGACCAAACCAGATCCCATCCCAGAGTGACTCTGCTGTTTTCTAATAAATAACCAGAGCATGTGTGCACCATGCCCACGGCCACAAAAACCCGCCTTTGGCCGGCATTTCTGGTTGTCACCTCGTGCCAATAATAATAACAATAATAATAACAATAATAAGAGCGTTGCTTTGTGGATTCAGACCTGCCAGGAAGGCACCAAGCCAAGTGTTACACTTGTGGGAGGTATCTTGCAGAGCACTCCAAGGATCTTTTGTTAGGTCTGGCCTTATTTAATATTTTCATTAATGACCCAGTAAATGGATTACACAGCCCATTAATAAAACTGGCAGATGCTACCCAGTTAAGGGAGCTCATGAAAGGCAGGAGAAGATTAAAAAGGGAAGGGAAAATGACAGCGAAAAGCAGGAGGAAAGGACAGAGAAAGAGCCCGAAATTATTTGCAATGATGAAATTCATGGAAAGGTGACTGGAGGACTATTCCAAATCCAGATTCTTTAATTGTGGTTTTATCCACAACCCAGTAAAAATAAATTATTAGTCCCGGAGAGAGATGGGGCAGGAGGTGAGCGTGGAGCTTGCAGGGAGGGGTGGCAGGAGGGCAGGGACCACAGCAGGAGCACTGCTCACACACAGAGCTGGGATATGGGGACGTGCACCCCACTGCTGAGCAGGCCACAAAACCCCGGAGGAAGACTGGAAAACAACAAAAAGAGCTGTTTCTGCTGAAAAGGGTGGGAGAAACCATTCCTTTTGAGGTTGGGACTCAACAGGCAGTGCAGGGAAGCCCCCACATGTTTTGGGGTTCCCTGTGCTCCTGGCAGGTGCCATCAAATCGATCAGAACCAGAGTTTGGGACAGTGATGCTGGAAACACCAGAACATAATAAATAAAATAAATCTGATAATCTTAGAGCTCGACTGCCAACTTTTCTCTCTTAGCTCTTGCAGGGGCATCTTGTGGAGCTCTGAAAAGAACATGAGCCATGAGAGTCCCTGAGGGACTGTGGGCAAAGCACCTCCTCAAAAATCTGGGATGCCACAATTGAATCCCTTGTTCTCCAGAGCAGTGACAGCTGGTGGGAACCTGCTGGGTGAACAAGAATCTGGCCCAGAGAAGCAGACAAGACACAATGAAATGTGGGCAAATTAAAAAATAATCAGAAAATCCTCCCCACAGATTCTGCTGACCTGAGAAGGGTGGAAGGTGATGTAATTC
This sequence comes from Petroica traversi, assembly GCA_025920805.1. Lineage (NCBI taxonomy): Eukaryota > Metazoa > Chordata > Aves > Passeriformes > Petroicidae > Petroica > Petroica traversi. Next base: position 2,726,865 of record JAHLSL010000041.1, read on the forward strand.
CCTGCTGACCAGAGACTCAAAATGATGAATAAAACCCCTTAACTGATCAGGTGTAAAGTGGAAATAGGGCAAAAAAGATGATGAAGAATATGGGTTTCTCCCTCCCTCACATCCCATAGGAATTTCAGGATGTACAGAAGAGCAGTGTGGCCTTTCCAGTGGTTCCATGGAGCAGCTCAGACACCCAACAAATGCAGAGGGTTTGGGAGCCCCTCTGCCAGAACAGGTCTGTGGATTTAAACTGAGCCAGGGACATGACCACAAAGCTCCAGATGTTCCACTGAGGGAGAACAGAGTGGATCCAATGGCACCAGGGAAATTCTTACAGCGTAGCCTGAGCTGAGGGTTTGATGCAGTAAATGCTCCAAGGCTGTGGATTTAATTGTTTGTCCTTCTTAGCAGTTTTTCACAGATAAAATTCTCATGCCTTAAGTTTTTGCAGGTTATCGGGCATAATTTTGGAGGATCTGCTATGCCAAGGGTTGTAGCTTGACACGAATTGTCACCTTTTTTCCCTAAATAATTATGATACCACTGCTTCCAAAGGGAAAGAAGGAATTAAAATCCCAACACTGGGCCCAGATCACCACTGCATTTCACCTGTTTGGCATCATAAACCTACCTGCTCCAAAGAATCAAACCTCTATTCTACTCCTGCCCATTTCATTTAGATGCAAATCCCCAAAATCCTGTGTATTTCAGCATTTTCTCTTTTTTCTTTCAGCACTTGCTGCTCACCTATTTGCTTTTTTTTCTCTTTCCACTGGGTCACCACTACAAAAATCTTGGCCAAACTACGTGAAGCCATGAATATGATTATGGCCTGCTAATGTAAACAGGCAGGAAGGGGTAAAATAGGTTGGTTTTGTGTGTGTGTGTGTGTGTGTGAGAGAGAGAGAGAGAGAGAGAGAAGGATCCAGATCCAGTTTATAAACATCCATCTCCAATAATGAGTCCTCTAGGAAGAAATGAAAAATAGCCCAGGCCTGGTAAAGTCAATTAAGTCGCTTTTAAATAAGAGGTTACCCAGAGAGGCCAAGAGTTAACATGTAAAGGCTTATTGCCAGTGCTGTAAAAAATAAAAGGAGGCTTGAATATTTGAAGACATTTGGTTGCTATTATAAACAAGTGGATCTAATAGTGTGGGTACATTCATAGACTAACTGTAGAAGTTGGGCATCTTACAAGGACACATTGAAAGGCAAAAAACTCCAAGGTTCCCTGGCTAAATAATTCCAAATGGGTCATTATAAAACCACTGATACAACACGTGTGGTTGGGACTCGGGGCATTTATAAGGAAAGCTTTTCAAACCCCCCAATAATGAGCAGCTAACAACAAGAGCACAGCCAAAGGTGTGTGTAATCTGCAGGGAACACATGGCAAAGCTTTACCCTGCAAATTCTTCTAATGGCCTGCAGAGCAGATGGCCCTGACACCACTTGCAGCCCTTTGGAAAACTCCACTGAGGTTTATCACAGTGCTGGGATCCAATTTTGGATAAGTGAGTGTAGTGACAGCACCTTCCAGGGAGGGAAGGGCTGTACTTAAAGAGATGAGATGAGAAAAGAAATTAAAGGCAAAAGGAGAACAAAGATGCTCCTTTTTTCTGCTTCAAGCCCACATTTTTCTCCTTGGAGCAAAACCCCATTTTTGGGGTGTTTCAAGGGGATTACAGTGGGCTGCAAACACAGTCTGGGCCAGACCTATAACTCCTGCAAAGACAAATAACCTGGAGGAGACACCCAACACCAAAGTCACCTTCTCACAGAGACCAGTGCTGACTCACACAGAGGAGCTTCCCAAGATATCCCAGGATATCCCAGGATATCCCAAGCTGCCAACCCTTGCCTTTAGAAGCACTGGAAATGCTGCTCTGTGCCCCAACTCCGTCAGGAGCAATCCATTCCCAGAGCATCTTTGGTTGTAACCCATGGAGCTGTGCCCACAAATGTCACTGCTTTTCCAGAGGAAAACATCCCAATTTGAGTGACAGGCTTGACCTAAAGGCAGACTCAAGACTTGGATCACAAGTTTTGACCACCACAGCCCCTTCCTGTCACAGCTCAGAGCTGGCCCCTGATCCAAGCCATTCAGCCCCTCACATCACACATTTCAATATCTGAGCCTGTTCTCACACTCATCTTTGGGTCACACCATTAGAGACAATAGATGCAAAGATGAGGTCCAAGGAAACATGAAGGACCGTGCTTTATGATCCTAAAGAGACAGAATGACCCTCAGAGAGGAAACTTTTAAAGCATTAAGATAATTTTGAGTTAAATTTTAAGCTGCTCCTGACTATCCAACAGCAGCAGGATGCCTCTGCCCAGGTCAGAGTTAGAGGTAAGGCTAAAATGTGAGTTCCCACACAGGATGTGGCATCAGAATTCCTCACTTTGAAATGAAATTTTGAACGATGTATCCCTCAGCACGGACCCCTGAGTTGCTCCAGCTCTGGAACTCGGCACTCATTCCCTGCGGGCTCAGGGAGCAGCAGGACAGCGGGATCGGTGCCTTCCCAGCCTCCTGCCCGCCTCCCTCGCTCCCTGTCAGCTGCAAGGGCCGGGAGAGCAGCAAGTACAGGCTAAGGCGAATTAACGTCACCGGGAGGAAGCGGGGTCAGAGTCAAGCGGCATTTCCCTGCATCCACCGCAGGCTCCGGGCGTGATGGGGACAATTAACTCAGCAGCTCCATCAGGAGACTCCGCAGCCGCCTTTCCCCTCCGAGGGAGGGGGATTCCAGCAGGAATCATCGCTCCATCACAGCACTCACCTGAAGGGCCGGCCAGGGACACCCTGGGAATCGATAGCAGAGCTGGCTCCTGTCCTGGCTGCTCTCAGGAGTGTGGGATGGCAGAGAGGGAGGCAGGAGTGCAAATCTGCCTCTATTTGTTTAAGCCACCAGTAAATTAATGCTGCAAATCTGCCAGGCTGACCCTGTGGTTTCGGGGAGATTTTTCTGGCTTTCTGGTCTGGGGTATTATACACACAGGTTTCCTTTCTAGCCCTTGATAAACACTCGTGACCAGCTACTCAGGAGGAGCAGGCTGGGGGGAACATTCCCAAATCCCGGTGTGGAAACCCCGAAGCCTCCCCTCTCATGTAAACAAGAGTGGGGACAAGCTCTCTCAGACGTGGTACCTGTGCTCTGGGGCCAGTCAGCAGCAGGGAGAGTCACCCTGGGTGTCAGCAAGGCTGTCCCACCCCAGGGAATCCCTGGAGTTATTTATTAACTTACCCCAGTGCTGCCAAAGGGGAGAGCAGCAAGAGCCTGGAGACAGTGGAGAGAAAGAAAGGAGAAACTGGAGACACCGGGGTGAAAAGGAGACGCCAATAAAGAATGTCCAGAAAATCCCTAAAATTGCCCAGAGACCCCAACAGCACCTCCAGCCAGCAGGAACAGCCCAGAGCATGGCCTGGGCACTGCTCCACATCCAAAGCTGTGCTGAAGGAATCCACTCTGGGGCAAACTCGGGGAATGAGGAACTAAATAAACCCTTCTTGAATCTATTTTGCAGGTGAAAATCACTCTATTTTGTGGATGTGCTCAGTGTCACAGTGCACAGGTCATAAATTTGGGGTCATTCCCAGAGATGGTGTAGAACAAGGGCTCACCTGTTTCCCTAAGGAAGGGGATGAGTCCTGCTTGCCTGGACCTGCCTGCAGCCACTGATTTATCTCTCATCTCCATTCCCACCTGTGGGGTGTCCCATGCCCATCACGCTTGGCTGCCTGCTGTCACTCCTAGAGACAAAGTCCTTGTGCCACATGGAAAAGTCAGTGCCCTCACTGTGGACTCAGAGAATCCCCAAATGAGCATCTTTAGAAAAGCCACCCACACAGCCACAAATCTCCGGACTAGGCAGCAGAAAATCCCTCTCAAGAATGAGTTTGACAGTCAAATTTCTCCCGTTTCATGACCCATTCAGCCCTTCCAAGCATCCTTTTAAGGCTTGCTGAGGCAGAGGAGGTCCCTAAGGAGAGGGGGCTCACTCTGTGGAAGGGCTGCTCCACCCTTCCTGTGCTGAGAGCAGCCAGGAATGATCACAGGGCAGAGCTGCTCTCCAGGAGCATGGAATGAGAACAGCTTCCACAGAGCCACGGGGACATTGGGAGCTGAGACCTCACCAGTGAGGGGGCAGGGAATGCTCTTGGACTGATGGCAAAGGGTGGGAAGGAGGTGCAGAAACTTCAGGTGACTGCAGAGGGCTGGCACAAAACCCAGCAGGTGCCTTGGCAGCCCCGCAGCCAAGGAGCTGTCCCTCCATGCCAGCAGCAAGGCAAACCCAGGGGGATTCTCCAGCTCCTTCTCCTCCCTTTTCCCATGGCACGAGCAGCCCAGCCCCTCTGGGGGAGCTGGGAATTCTTTTGTCCTGAAAATGGTCGGGGTGGCTGTGCTGATCCCAGGTGAGATCTGTCACGCTGTAAAGCTCCTTACGTGCACCTCCTCCCTTCTTTCCACACACACTGCATCTCTCCTAAATCCCCCTTGCAAAATCCCAGGGCAGCCAAGGGAAGACAGAGATGTGGGACTGAGCTGCAATTTGGCTGCTGGGTTGGGCTAAGTCAGGTCCCACAGCTGGAAGGGACTGGAGGGTCTCGTAAATCCTTGGATTTTTGAGGACAGCAACCCTCTGCTTGATTTCACTCAAACCTCTGAGTGAAAAAAATGGCTGGGAAGCTCTGCCTGGATATGAGGAAGGGCCAGGAATTGATCTGTGAGCACCTCCCTGCGCTGTGCCTTGGTTTTGTGCTCAGGAACCGCTCAGCCTCAGGGCCAGGCTGGCTCTAAAGCCCCTTTTCTGAGCCTCGACTTTCCCCTCGGCGAAAGGAACACCACGACTGTTCACAGAGGGGCGGAAAAAAAACCCTCTTGTATCAGCCAGGAGACAAAATCCACTTAGCATCGCATCAAAAAGAGGAAAAGTGCCCCTAGAGGGAGATCAGTCAGCGAGGGGTTGTCCCTGTGCTCCAGCTCCGATTAGATCCTCCCGCACGGAATAAACAACTTTCACCTTGCCGTGACCCCAGGGATCCTCCAGCCCGCCTAGGCAGCCCTGCCAGCATCCCACGTGGAGCTGCAGGAGCCTGGAGCCCGGTTTGCTCGGGATAACCGGGAATTGTGGCCGTGCCAAAGCAGCAGGGACCTGTGGCTGTGTGGCCCCAGCAGATCCCTCAAGCCAGAGCAGCCACTGCCTCCTGCTAAATGAAGGCCATGGAAGAAGGCAGAATTTTATTGCTTCACACGGAGATAAATAAAGTAATTTTGAGTCTTGGGGATGAAATAGATATCCAATATATGGCATCCCGTGCCTCATAGCTGAGATACAGGGATTCAATCCGCCCATATTTTACTTCCATGCTACTTGTCAGGCATCCTCCCCCAAGCCGAGGGGGAGGGATCCATCTGAGCCTCCAATTAAAGCCCAGCTCTCCTTAAAGGCACCATTGTAGGCAAAGGGGGAAAAAAAAAGAAAAAGAAGAAAAAAAGATAATTCTGTCAGCACAGATGTCTCCTACGCTGAGGGGTTTGCAAAGAAGTAAAAGCTGAGCCTCTATTAGGCCGCTTGCAAAGTTATGGACTGTAAATAAACAGAGCAGAGCAGTTCCCCCACCTAGGAGATAGCACAAGTCAGAGGACAGCACTGACAAGGCCGAGTCCTGCTGGAACTGGCTTATCTTTCTAATCCTCGCGATTATTAATAGTAGTAGGGCTGTGATGGAGTCCAGAGGCCACCCCGTGACAGACACACCGTGTGAAGCATCCCAAACCACACAGGGACAGGGACAGCGCTGTCTCTGCAGAGCTCCTGGGGCAGGAGGATGGGACGAGGCAGGCACAGGAAGGTGGGGTGAAGCACCCAAGACCACAGGGCACATCAGTAGCAGAGGAGCAAACAAATCTGCTCCCTCCCAAACTCCTTGTCTATCCCAGCACATTCAGAGCAGGATTCTTGCTGATATTGCTTTCCATTTTCTCCTCCACTGTCCTTTGGCAACAAAGAAAGCTCTGGAAGCCACCTCCTTTGTCTTGATCAGACCAAAGCCACTCCAAGGCAGAAAAAGGTTCAGACCCATGTGGGATCCAGCCATAAAATCAGCCTACTGCCTGATCTGACAGAAAATCCACTTCCTTTGCCATATTTTTATGGAGTAAATCCACCATCAGCTCAACTGAATCTGCTCACCCCACAACCAGGTCTGGTGCAAGGGGTGCTGAGCAGTCAGCAGCTGTGGGATGGAGTGAGGAGAGGGATCAGCCCATCCCTCTCCACAGGGGCTGGCACTGGAGCTGAGCTGGGACATCAAACCAGGCCCAAAGCTCAGGAGAAAAAACACCAAACCAAGTCCATCCAACTGCTGCTACCCACAGTGTGGGATGGGAGTCACTGCTCTGCCCCGGTGCTTTCGGATTTCCTTCCTCCAGAACTCCTGAAGATTGGGGAAATTTGCAGGGTGGGATATGGGGGGTGCAGCACCACACTGCATCTCCTGGGACACCAATCCTGGGGGTTCCTGGCCCTCTGTGAGCAGAACTGGGGAGCCACCAGCCCATGTCACAGCCCAGCCCATCCCTGAGGCTCATCCCATGGAACGGCCACAGCTCCTCACAGCTGAACTCGACAACAAGAAGGAAATGGGTCAGGAAGGACAGATGCCCTCTAGGATGGGATTTATTCCAGTTGGGTGTCCAAAAGGAAAGCCTAAAGTTCCACAAGAGCTCAAAGCGTTACTGAGCTCAGTATCTCTGCCTGTCTCCTGCCCACCTCAGTCTCACCCCCTGATTTAGGGGGAACCCCCTTGCTCCGAGCTCTGCCCAGACCTCTGGAACAGCAGGAAGCTGGGGAGTAGGACAGCTCTTCCCATGGACAGACCTAACCTGCCCTCTGGTGTGACACCACACGCTCTGGACACTCTGCTCCCATTGAGGTGAGGGCTAAAATTCCACATTTCTCTCTCCCTGCATCCTCCTTCCCAAAGCCAAGCCCCGCTCCTAATCCGCTGTCCCCGAGAGCATTTCCCTTTGCCTCCTGCTCACTGAGTTTGGCTCCTGCCTGAAGCCCACAAAGCCTTGACTTTCCTGCTGCCTCAGGGCTGCTCGAGCAGTTTCCTCCAGAGGCAAATGGGTGCATTCAACAGAGCAATAAAATCCCAGCGAGTTTCTGGGCACGGGGCCTAACCCAACTCCCAGGGAAAAGGAGGAGGAGGGTTGTGCTCTTCCAGTGAGGGGGGCTGAGGGAAAAGGCAGCAGGAGGGTGTGGGACAGTGACACTGCCATCCTGCTGGACTCTTCCGAGGTCAGCACTGGGAAGGCAGCAAGTGGTAAAAGCCTTTTCCACTCTGTGGATGCCCCCTTGTTCCCATTCGTGTTTTCTCAGCGCTACCTTGTGCTTCCTAAGCAAGCCATAAATTCAGTCATATGGGTTTTCTCTGTCCTCCTTTTTTTTTTTTTTTGACATCCATTTAATGGCTTTTCTCTTTAATATATGGCCGGCATTTTCCTTCTAAAATACCTGAGGTTTAGGACAGGTAGTAAATGGAGACTTCTCACAGAACCACTGGCCCAGAACCCAGTCTTATTGGCACTTAGAAAAGGAGATCCATTTTTCCCCTCTCTGCTCTTCAATTAGCTGCAATGTTTGCCTTTAAAACATAAAATTAGAAGCCTTTTTTGGAGGCACAAAGCAATATTATACTGCAAAACACATTTTTATTCTCCCCTCTCTGCTACCAGTTCAGCACAGCAGATATATGGGACAGCTGGTTTCTAGGCACCGCTCTCTTCTGAAGATTTAGGGTCCGACTCGCAATTCCTGTGAAAATAATGACCTCCCTTGCTCTTTGTAGGCCTGTGCTTGATCCTGCCCATATTAACAGGACCTTTCAGGTCGAGCACTACAGGATTTAGTGCTGGAAAGCAGAGGTACCGAGCAGGCAAACATCTCAGAGTCCACCCACTGAATACACAGGTCAGGAGCTCTTGCTCGGTCTTGTCAGGACTTCTCACTTATCCAAGAGCTGCTTTCTTTGGGAAAAGCTTCTCGCAGTCATTCTCACCCACCCCGGTGTCTTTTCACTCAGGAATCAAGGAACAGGAGTGAGGAAGGCTCTGGGAGTGAGTGACACAGGGACTGAGATCTCAGGGCTCCAGGCTGTGAGGGCTCTGATGCCAGCCCTGACTCGTGCCCAGAGCAAACCAGGGCCACCCTCAGCCCACCAGTGCCTGGCCACGACAAACCCCTGGCTCAGGAGCCACATCCAAAGCTCCAGAGTGCTGCACTCAGCCCACACATCACAGGGTGGCCCCTCCTGGCTCAAAAGACCAGAGCACAACTTGCTGCTCCCGCTGAACTCAGCACACAAACCCTTTCCCGCTCTGGTCCTCCCTTTTCCCCCCCGGCCCAAAGAGCTCTGAACCCATCTCTACTCCAGGTAGGCAGCTCCAGCTCAAACTCCAGCTGATGCTGTTGGCTCTGAGATCTGGGCTTTGGCTGCTGGGAGGCTGCACAGCCCAGCCACGGCCACCCAGGCTTTTGCAAATCTCCAGTCGTGTGCTGTTACAGAGGTGAAGGCAGCCCAGCCCAGAGGAACGGCTCAACTGCTCGTGCTCCTGATATCCAGCTGGTCTGTGCCATTCTCCTCCTGGCACAAATTCATAAATAAACACGATCTAAGACAAAAAGCAGCTAACATTCTTATTTTCTTAGAGTGGTTCAAATCAGGCACAGCATAGGAGAGTGAAAAATATCCCGGGATGGCAGCTATTGATCTCAAGAGGCAGTGAATTGTGCTCCATGTTGGATCAAAGGGGAGCCCGGAGCAGAGAAGAGCCACTTTCTCCAGCACACATCCATGATTTTCCAGATGTCTCTTGTGGGAAATAATGGCACTCAGCACTGTTAACAAAAAGCAGCCAAATCACAGGAAAGGGAGGCTTGACTCTTTTATCTCACTGGTGTTACTCATCCATCTCTAGAGCAAGCTGATAACGGAATGACTGATTCCGAAATTACAGGAAAAAGGAAAAAAGTCCATGAAACCGCTAAGATGGATCAGCAGATGTACCTGCCCCAATAATTCTGTCCCCACCCACCAGGACACTGGACAGGGACCAGCACGGACAGGTCCAGCTGCAGCTGCTGGAGCAGGACCCCAGTGTTCCATGAGCAAACAGGACATTGCCTTGGAACTCACCAGCTTCAAGTAACCAAAATAATCCCTCTTTCCTTTCCTAAAAGAACTTCCCAGAGTACAAAAAGAAGCTGATTTTCCTTAGTTTCTCTTTATTTTCACTCCATTTCAAGTGCTGCTGCCTCTTTAGCCTGAAGTGGCAGGAGGGGACACCTCTGACAGACAAAAGACAGGAAAACCTGGGGGTGTTCGAAATGGCCGAGCCTGAGATTTGCAACACCACGAACCCCCCGATCCTGGGGCTCCTCCACCACTTGTCCTCTTCCACCAGCACCCGAATATTTGTTCCCAGGTAGTGGGAGGTGTTTTGTGGTGTGGATGCTCCAGGAACACCTCTGGAACCCGGGAATTGGGGCTGGATTGCCCGGGAATGCTGGATTGAGTGGCTGGGCTGGCTCCTCGCAGCCCCTGTCCCCATCTCACACAAAGCAGGTGTGGTGCCCTCCCAAACCTTTTGAACTCCACCGAGGGCTTCAAGCTCCCGAATTCGCTGGATACAGGGAACTTTTCCTTGATCTCCCAGAGAAGAGAAATGAGAGAGGCAGCTCAAGTCACAAGCAGGCAGTGAGAGAAAAAGGGCTCGGTTTTAGGAGCGATCGACCAGAGCTGTCCTTGTCCTCACCCACATTTGAGAGGGTTCAGCACTTCTAAATTTTTATTTAGGTGCCTCAAACTGGCTGGAGAGGCATAAATTTAGGTTTGCCCCTCCAAAGGCTTAGTGAGGAGCTTGACATTCAAGAGCTGGTTGAAAAAATACGGGATTTGTGTGTGTGTGTGTGTGTGTGTGTGTGTGAACACTGCTCATTGACGTGGCTGAGGAGCTCCGAGCTTTCCACTCCCTCTGAGTTGTTCCAAAACTATGCATTTTCCCCAAAACCATTCACCCAAACCAAAACAAAACAAGCGGGCTGTTTTCTGTCAAAGTCTCAAAAACACCGAGCCCGCTGCAAGACACGTCTTAAGAATCCCTCAATTAATGAAAATGTGAAATCCGAGGGAAAAAGAAAAATCTTCAGGAAAACCGAGGAGAAGTTAAAAACAACTCCTTCAGGAAAGAGAATTTTAATTAAAAATAATATCCCGGTGGATAATTTATGTTTCTACCTAAAGATTTAAATTGCAGAAGCAGCAAAGTGGATTTTTTTTAACGCCATCAGCATTCGAGAGTGGAAAACACCAGATTTCAAATTCATGTATTCTACATTTGAACATCTTGTTTCTATTTAACAGAATAAGCCTTTTTTTTCTCTGGATTTTTCTCCCTTTTTGCCGTTTTTTTTCCTCCTTCCTTTATTTTTTTTTTAACCCAACATATAATTCATCCTAATATATTACAAATGGCACGCTGAAAGAGCATGCCCGGAAAATATTAATAATTGAATTCAAATGAGTTTTCCCTAAAAGTCAAGAATGGAGGGGAGAAATTCTTCAACGCATTTCTGAGGGGAAAATGGGGAGGAGGAAAAAAAAATAATCGAGACAGAGAGATTTTTCCAGGCGCTCTGAGAAACGAACTGTGCTGTGTGGAGTCTCTGCGAGCATGACAGAAGAGGGATTAAAGCAGGTGACACTTTGAACTTAGCTTAGATAAGTGACCCTCAAAATCAACAGTCTAAAAGTTTAGTACACAGATTCCCTGGACACGTCTAGTCGGGTCTTCGTCAAAACCTTCCCGACTTCAGTAAGTCAAATTAAAATAAAGAAGACAGGTTGCTCGGGTTATCTCCTCCTATTGTTTTAGCCACTTATTAGCGCTAATGGACAATTAGTGGCCGGCGCAGATATTTGCTGCAGTACGAGGCAAAGGGGATAATTCTCTGTTTGCTTCTGTGTGCGGGAAAAGCTCATCTGCGGTCGAATGTATAAAAATAGCAGCCAGCAAAGAAGTGTGAAAGACAGCGGTTAAACAGCCCGATTCCCGATTTCCAAGGAGGAATATAGTTGAAAACAGATCCAGCTACGGAGTTTTAAGAAATCCTCCCGATGCACTTGAAGCACGAGGAAGTCTGCACTTTATAAACAACCAAATATATGCTCAGGATAAAAGGCGAGGCTTTTTGAACTCCTAGCTGGCGTGTTAGGAAGACCTTTAATGACATTAGCAGTTCTTCAAACCCAGAAAGGCCACATTATTTCTGATCCTATATGGTCACCACATGTAGCTTTATAAAGGGGGGGGGGGGGAGAGAGAAAAAAAATCCTCTCTTCATGCCAATAAATAACTCGCCAGAAGAGAAAATATTTACCGCTGCTTTTCAAAATTCTTTACGCGTGCAGTAAAATCCTCCTCGGAGAAAATGAGCCCGTTAAAGAAAAGCCGAGGCGTTTCCTCCGAGCGCTGCCGGGGCCGCCC
>JAHLSL010000041.1:2738812-2780817 GCA_025920805.1 Petroica traversi
GCAGCCCCTGCGCCCCCCCCCTCGTTAACACCTCGGCCTTGGGGCGCTTCCCGGTGCCGGGGAGGGATCCGGGATGCGCCGAGAGGAGCAGACACGGCGGAAATAATAAAAATAAGGGTCAGGATGAGAAAAAGGAGAAGGGCGATACCTGGCACTAAGCTGCGCGCTTCGCCTCCGCCGGCTGCTGCTCCGCGGAGGCGCTGCTGCCCAGTGAGCAGGGGATATTAATGAAGTTATAATTGAGGGATAACAGACCCGGCAGCACCTTCCGCGCTCGGGCGGGCAAAATTAAGCCGGGCTTTAAAGCCAGAGGAGCGTTCCTCCCCCGCCAAGGAGGGAAAAATGGGTATTCCCGAGCAGCGGGACAAAAACATCCGCGCAGCACCCGCGCAGCGAGCGGCGGCTCCGCGCTGCAGGGCCGCGCCTTTCAGCGAGATCAATGGTTTGTTTCTGTTTGGGGGGAACGCTTTCAAACAAACACACAATAAATCACCTCCGGCTCCCGGCCCGGCTGCGCTCGGCCCGCGGAACCAAATCCGCTCCCTCTCCCTTCCTGAGAGCTGCCAGGGCATTTTAACCTCGCGCAGCTTCAGCGCCGGGGTTCGATGCTTTCCCCAAAGTTCTCCCGCTCTGTTTTCATTTTTTTTTGCTTCAAAACCGCGTTTTCTAAGCACGCTGCAGGGGTTTTTTTCCTACATTTTCCACTTCCTAAACGGGTCAGGTATGGGGGTTTTGTGTGTGCGTATATTTTAGAGTTTTAACTATTATTATAAAGAGCAATAACAATAACAGAAAAGCCACCTCGAAGGGCCCCAGCTTAAACCCAGCCGTATTTTAGCCCCGGATCGCATCTTTCCCAAGCGATAAAATCCAGTGGGGAATTCACTCGCTGCAGCCCCATCGGCAGCTCAAAACATTGGTTTCTGCGAGGAAAAAAAACCCCAAAAAACAAATCCCTGATCCGGCAGAAAACTTTATCCTGGCACCCAGACTGTTTTCCAGCTAATAATTCACCAGGTCGTCTTAGCACAACCGAGGTAAAAAAAAATGTAAATATACATAACGAATTAAAGAAAAAATTTAGATAACTTGTGGCATTTTTGCCCGTGCAAATAAACGCCGAAGGCAGTGGTGGGGCAGAGGGGCCTGGTAGCCACAAGAGCTCACAAAAAATTGCGGTTTCTCCTGTCTTTCCCCTGTATCCAGCCCTAAAGACCCACCACGCTCGGTGGGTAACAGCAGCCAGCCCTCACTCCACGAATAATTTCTGGGTTTTCTAGTTATTATTTGCTCGTTTTATTTTTATTCCCCCTGCACTCCAACCCTCTCACTTGGAGCCGCTCTCCCCAAGGCTGGCTGGACGCAGGTTTGCTTTTTGCCTCGGTGCTCTTGGCTCCTGTAAAATACTTACATTCCTATAAAATAATTATAATTATTAATATTATTATTCTTCCCTGGACAGAGGCACGGCAGGGTCTGTGTGACCATCCTGCCGAGGCAAGAGCGCTCTGCTCCCTCCGCGCAGCTTCCCACGGCAGAATCCGCTTTTCCTAAGGCATTTACAAACTCAGGATGTCCCGTGCCGGGATTTTTGAGTTTAATATCGCACAAGCCTAAAGAAGGGGATGCCCCCAAACTTTGCACTTCGAACGCTGTAAGCGTTAAGATTCTCTAAAGTTCATTGCAGAAGCATTAAATATCCAAATAATAAATATTCAGTTAATCCTCACGGCCTTCTTTCTACGTTTAATTTCGTTTGGGGGTTGTTCCTGTTGGTTTTATGCCTGGGTGAACGGGATCCAGCCCCAGCCCGGGGCGCTGAGGTGAGCGAGCCGAGGGCTGGGAAACCAGAGCGCCCTGCTCCTTCCCGAATCCCAGTTCAGCCCAGCAAACTCTGCAGCTCCTCTCCGGGAACAGGCAAAAGGGAGAAAAACTCTTTGCCAAACTGTTCGCGAGCGCACTTCAAAATAAATGAGTTGCCTACTAAAACTTAATGTTATACAAGATGTCTATTTGTCTATATTAGATTTTAAGCAGCTGTTCGCATGCTCAGATCCGCTCCCCCTCCCGCGAATTTCAGCGAAGAGGGGGAAAGCAAAGAGATAAAACAGAGCGTTGTTTATTTTCCCGGCTGCTCGGGGCTGCGCTGCAGCGGAGCCTCCGCGCTCAGCCCGCGCGCAAACAGCGCTTTACCCAGAGCCGCCTTTAAATTGGTTCTTTGTTCACTGAAGAGAGAGAGAGAAAAAAAAAAGAAAAACCAACCGAGAGCCGGGGGAAAAGCAGACAAAAGAGGAGCGCGGGGGTCCGCGCCCCCCCGGGCCGGCCGCCTCTGTCTGGCCTTATCGAAAGCAGCGCTCGGAGGAGATAATTTGGGCCGTGGGACTGGGGTGGTTTGGGCTTGGGTTGGTTTTTTCCCCCCTCCCACCCGGCAGTCACTGCAGGGACCCCCCGCTCCACAGCCGGGCTCCCGTCACTGCTGTCCCCAGCTCAGCCGGGCGGTAAAAAGGGAAAAATCCGAGATTTCAGCTACGAGGAACGAGTTTTTCTGCTGGGAACGGCGCGCTTTGCCGGCGAGCAGCGCGTTGTGGAAAGCTGCTCCCCCCTTCCAAAACCCATCCCCAAAATCTCGGCCCGTTCCTCATCACAGCGCTCCTTTCTCTGCCTTTTCCCTCCTTCCCTTTCCGTGTCTGTGGGACAAACCCTCAGGGAATCCCGGCTCCCAAAGTGCAGCAAGGCTCTCCCAGGACCAGCACGAGCGGAACATATTCCATACATCCCCACCCTACACACACACACATTTCCTGCCCTGTCCAGCTATTCCACCACGATTTACTCCGCGCCTTCTCCATCCCTCATTAATCTCGCTTGCCAATTTAAACCGTTTCCCTTCTGCTGCAAGGATTTTTTTTTAATTTTTTTTAAAAGGAAATAGGTATTTTCCAAGCTACTCGCAGACAGCACCCGATCTCGCCCCCTTCCCATCCCCTCCAGTTTTTCGCTTGGCAGGATTGGACCCCTAAAATTCTTCCCCCTTATTGTTGGATAATTAGAGAGCCGAGGTCTGTAGGGAGTGGTAATAGGGGATTTTTTATTAAACCAACTGACATATCAAGGGGGGGGCTGGGGAGAGGAAGATAAACTTGCCGACACACAAGCCCTTCTTCGAGATTTTAAATATGTTCGCTCGAAGCCAAAATCCGTTGCTTTTTACTCGGGGAAAAAAAAGAAAAAACGGACAAACCAAACAACTATAAGCGGGAGGTTAATAGCTTAAATGAGAGACTCGGGCAAGGAATGCGGGATCGACTCCCTCCTCCATTAATAGCCTTAAACGACTTTACATTTTTATACTCCGAGCCGAGTACTCAAGAACTCTGAGAGTGTTTGTAAGACTAGAAAGATCTATTGAGAGACTTTTTTTATTTTCTTTCTTTTTTTTTTTTTTTTTTTTTTTAATAGCGCATTAATGTTTCCCAAGACTTTGTATTAACTCGAGAATCACTGAAGGTCGATTTGTAAGTGTCTGGACACTATAAAAGTGTTTGTAAAGCAAAGTCAGTTGCGTGCATTAAAATAAGGAGGTTCCTTTGTGAGATTTCATGCCAGGCCAGGAGCCCTTTTAAATGCTATTCAACGGCCTCATTAGAAGGAGCTAACAGGAGTCAGGCCTCCTCTTTAACCCCCCTCCCCCGTGTCCTCCCCTCAAATCAGCCCTTTAATACACACACGGGCAGATTAGGGGCTTTTAAAAGCTGGCTCTGTCCCGGACAGCTGCTTTCCTACCCTGCTATTGTGACAGCTCTTCCCTGCTATCAATTCCATCCCACCCCGAGCTGCCCATCCCTCCCGGGCCCCCAGAGCCCCTCCAGCGGCTCCCGAGGGGCCGAGCCCCGCACCTCTCCCTGGGCATCGCTCCTGCCCTCCTCCCTCCGGGCCCGGCAGCGAGGTGAACATCCCATCCCATCCCATCCTTCCCAGCACATCCCTTCCCTTTCCCTCCCAGGCCCGTCAAAAAAAATTAAAAATAGGATGGCTGGCCCCAAAAACCCGTTTCCGACTAGATTAACAACCCCTCCTGTGTTAACACCAGCTCTGTTCTTTTTCTTATTAGATGGAGGAGATGAAGGAGGCGGTGGGGGGGGAAGGTTGGTCACCATTATCTGCGCTCCACATGTTCTCTGTGGGTATATATAAAATATAGGAATGGAGTCCCCTTTAAGTAGTCCTTTTATGACTTGTTTTAACAGAAAACACAGAAGAAGCCAATGTTTGATATTACAATATAAAACACATTTGTGGTATGCTAGGGGCTGGTTTGTTCCTGCCTCCTTCCCCCAGTTCTGCTCCTCACCCAAATCTGCTGCAGACCCCACCCCTCCGAGTCAAGTGGGCACAAAGCTTCCACCTGAAATGGGCTCCTGGCTGCTCCAGAGCCACGCAGAGGTGCAGCCTCTCGAAAGAGAATTTGGGCTTGCCTCTCCCACAAATACGAGCCCCCAGTTCTTTATTATTGTTATTGCTACTAGGCATGATGTTGGAATCATAATTCTCCTGTTCTATGAGGCTCAGGATTCAAAAAACCTTTTGGAGCCCCATAGAGCAGAACTATCTATAAATCTGAAACCAAAGCCAAATGCGTCCTGATAAAAACCAACCCAAGGCAAAAATCTGGAGGGGAAACAGCAAACCTATTCTTGCTCCCATACACCAAACCCTTGGCCCATCATGACATAAATTAAACTCCAGGCTGGCCACAAATACAGCCCCAAAATGCCATGGCCTTGGATGGGTGGGCAGAAGTATCAAGAGAATAAAGCACAGATGGGAACTTGCTCGGTTTTGCAAAGGCTCCCAGGGCTGTGACTCAAGAATGACATTTCATAGAGGGTGAGGCTCCTTCTCCGCTCTAAACCTGAACTCAGCCTCCCTAGGAAAGGATCAGAGTCTCCTCCTCTTATGCCAGGACAAGGCTTTGAGGATGGAATCAGAGCCAGTTGCAAGCCATGCCTTGTTGCTGAAAGGAAATAGGTTTGGTGACACCAGGTGTTAGAGCAAAGTCACTTTTCACCCAGTGGATGCAGATCCCTGTCCCTGAGGGAGCCCTAAGGAGTTCAGACACCACAAAAGGATGACAAAGGATGGTGGGGCAAAATAATGAAGAATTTGCACTGATTGTCCCTCAAATCTGGACTATTCCTGCAGTGAAGTGATATGGGGTGTGACAAATAATCAACCCTTGGGGTTTACGTTTGCTCTAAAGAAGAGCAGCCCTTCCTCACAGCCCTTCCAGTCCCCTGCCCTCCCAGAGAAACACAATTCCTACTTTTCAGGGCCAAATATTCCTTTGTATTGCAGTGAGCCCGGCCAGCGAGCCCTGCTGACAGTCCTGTCTGAGCCTGGAAGGCCCCAATTCAGCAATGCACCCCATCAGCAAAGCACTTCAGCACCTGCTTAACTTTGGGAGCGGATTAAAACAGCCTCCAGAACATGCTTTCAATTTATTAATAGTTTAAAGCAGCAGGAACACATTGCAGGGGGTGGAATTTAAAAACCAGGCTGCACCAGGATCGGTATAGGGGGAAAGCAACAAAATAATCAAAAAGATAATTATTTCGGTAGAGAAAAAAAAAAAAAAGGATGAAAAAATAAAAAGTAGGGAAAAGTCTCCTGAAATAGATATATTTAAAAAGAAAAGCCTGTGCCTGCCCCCTCCCCCACCAGCATATTTCAAGCACTTTGGATGTTTGTGTCTGTCTTCCTTTCAAGGAACCCTGAGCACATGAATGGGCAGAGCAGCAGAATGAATGGGACACTTCAAAGAAAATGAAAACCATTACTGGGAAATCTGTTTATAGAGGGAATGAATGATTATGAGAGAAGATGCCAAGAGAGAGAACACAAGTGAGGGTGCTCTCTGCACCGTGCACAGCACAACTCAGGGGGGTTCAGACGTCCCCTCAGCACAACACCCTTGGATCAATTTGGGGTTAAAAGCCCCCCCTCCAGTGTTCCCAGCAAGCCCAGAGCCCCCTCCAGCAGCGCAGGGAATGGCAGCATTCCCAAGCCCCCCATGCACCTGCTCCTGAGCCCCCCGTGGGGTGATCCCCCCTCCCTCCCAATGTCAAGATAGGATATTAAAAGAAATTATTTCCAAGGCCTGGTGTAGATGAGAAATGGATAAACAACCCGTCACTCACGGCCCAAGTGGGTAAACTCCATTTAGCCCCGACACCACCACGCTGAGACCCTGCCCTGAGAACTGCAGATTTTATCTGAACCTCACAACATTCTCCCAGAGTCTCATCCATCTCCACTCCGGCCTCGTGCTCAGCTCGCAGGGCTCTCTCCATTGCACGTGCACTTCTGGCACTGCTTTGGTGCTGCTTTGGTGCTGCTTTGGTGCTGCTTTGGTGCCAGTTTGGTGCTGGTTTGGCACTGGTTTGGCACTGGTTTGGTGCTGGTTTGGCTCTGCTTTGGTGCTGGTTTGCCACTGGTTCCCCTGGATCTAAATGCCCTCTTCTGAGTCCATCCCACCCAAACTGCTGGCAGGAAAACCAGCACCTGGGCATCTTTTTTTGGGGAGAATAGGAATGAAAAGGGCTGGCTTTTCCCATCTTGGCACAGATGCTCCAACTAATTCAATCTTCCCTCCAGGTTTCCACGCCTCCATTCAGCTTCCCGAGGCAGAACAAACAGTAAGGACCTATTCTGAACCAGAGTTTTACCCTGGAGTGAGGAGATGGCAGGAGAAAACAGCCCTCAACCACCCCTGTTGTTTTTGGCATGGAGAGGCAGAAAATATTTGTCCTTCCTCGAATGCTAAGAATATTTGTCCCATGAGCAGAGTGGTTTTCACAGCGCTCTCAGGAGACCAACACCAGCATCCCTGGGGCTGGGGCAGAGTCAGGAGAGCCACAAACATCAGATCTCCAAGAGCTCCAGGAACTCCTAACACAGGATGATGGAGCCACCAGTTTTTCCTTGTTTTTCTGACTACTGCAGGAGAAAAACCCTTGTTAGACATAGCCAGGATAGCAGAAGACCCCAAGGATGACTGGGGAACAGACTGTGTTCCTTAGGGTCAGTTTAGTAAGGCAAGGGCAGAGCTGGCGCTTCAAGACCTCCAAGCAGCATCAAGCTCAGAGAAAAGCAGCAGCTGGTGTGCCCCAGCAAATGCAGCTGGGAAGCTGCCTGGACACTTCCCTCAGAGCCCCTCCTGCCTTGGCATCCCCCTGGTCCTCCCCTCTCCATGGGATCAGAGCCGCTGCCCACCCAGAGCCCTTTCGCATAGGTGGGCACCATCACCTCCCTGCCACTGCAATCATCCCCCGTTACAATCTGGGCTCGGGTAATCCGAAGTGAGGACTGAAATTGGCTCCAGCAGGGTGTGCAGGCAGCAGCACAGCTGTGCCAGCCAGCTTTCAGTGCCTCCTTCCAGCTGCTCCTCCCAAGGGAAGGCACGGATGGATTGGCACAGGGGTGGGTTCCCACTTGCAGGGCTCATTTCTCACATATAATCCCCCAGCCTCTTGCCAGAGCTATAAGAATTTGACCCATGTAAAGAGATTCTCACCTTTTCTTATCTGTTTAAATATTTGAGTTAAGCTGCCCATTTTGTAGATCAAGCAGATAAAATGTCCTTTCCATCTCTGTGCCAGATACACATGAGCACAAGGCATTAAAAAAAACCCCAAACCCCTGAATCAGCATTGTTGTCCCACCTCCTCTTCCCAGTTTGGGTGCTGACTGCCAAAACCCCCAATTTCCGTCCCAAGAAACAGCTCCAGCTTTTTATAAAGAGTCCCTTTGGGTGCACTGCCCAGCAGCTGGTACCACAACACCAATGCCAACCTAAGGGATAAAAGGGAGAAAGAAACACAAATACTTCCCACTTTATCCCAGGACAATCTCCCAAGAGGAATCATCCAACAGGGGTGACCACACAAGCGTGGGGAAAGCTGCCAGGCAAAGCCACACAATCCCAAAGTCCTCAGCCCTCACTCCCTTGGTTTACCATGATGTCACCAAAGCCCACGGCCGTGTATTTATCTAACAGGAAGAAACGATTGGGAACCACAAACTGCAAAATTATAAATATGTCTGGAGAGGTGACATCCTAACAAATGAGATGAGAGCAGAGCTCCGGTGACTTCTGTCGTCATCACAATCCCTGGGTGGATGCAGAACCCTGGATACAATTCCACAGCTTTTGTTGAGGGGGATTGTGTGGCTTTTTAAAAATTTCAAATAAAGAATAAAAGGCACCAGATCTGATTTCTCTCCATCACGCTTGCCCCAGAATTGGTCAGCTTCCAATTTTATTTATTCTCTTCCCTGTGATTCAGGGGTATCAAGTCTTACCCTAAGATTATACACTCAAAAGAAAGGAATAACTATTTAAGGTAATTAAGGAAACTTTTTCAGCATGAAAACTATAAAAGGATATGAGCAAATTATTTGGTTTGTACCTAAACAATTTCTGAAGAGTGTCAAAGGATGGGAAAAAGGAAAGAAATTAGATTTTATGGTAATTCTGTATTTTAGTTTAAACCTGACTTGAAGGGATGCTGAGACTCCATTAATCTGGGGGAAATACTGGAGGGCTCAGGATTGCAGGCCACCCTTAAAAAAGTAAGGAATGAAGGAAAAAATTCCAGAAAGCCCAAATCTATAGCACAGATGCCAAAGCACAACTAGAAGAAAAAAAAATCAGTGAAATCCAGGGTTGGAAATCACTTTAATCCCTGTAAATTTTATATTTGCATCCAAAGTCACTGAGGCATGTGGCTAATGTTGAGGTCTTGTGTGCTGCTGCCAGAAAGTCTCAGAACAGGACAAAAATCCACATCACAGAGAAGCTCTGCAGGATTTGGGATGCCAAAACTTGTTCATCTTCCTTGGAAATCCCAATTTGAAGTTGGAGAAGCAGCACTGGGAGGCAGAGCTCCTCCTGCCATAAACAGCAACATCCCCAAGTGAAAGCTAGTTTCCCCCCTCTCCCTCAAAGCTGGAGAGAGAGGTTGGTGTGGGAGGCAGGAATTGGCCCTCTGGGTGCAGCCCTGGGGTGAAATCCTTTGCTCCAAGTCAAAGGAACACAGCTGGGTCCACATCCATGCAGGAAAGTGAATTTACTGACAACAGCTTTCCTTTTCTTACGAGGTTCTGGGTTTTTGGCTTTTTTTTTTCAGCCCACAGAGCCAGTTCTGCAAGCCACATGCTGGCCTGAGTCTTGGGAGGCCAAAGCAGAATTTCCTTCCCCCCAGCCAGACTTCCTACAGGAGACAGGAATGTCCTACAGCACCTCTGCCCAGGTAGGGAGCTGTGGCATGAGGAAGAAAGGGATTAGAGCGACACGGTTTTGAGACCAAGCACTTTAAACACACGAAAACCTGGGAATCCACAGCTGCAACATCGCAGGGGTTTCCTATTGCTGCAGCCAAACAGCACCAAACTTCACCTCAAACCTCACAAAGGGTTTTTTTTGTTGTTTTCTTTTGTTTTCCAGACCCCCAAACCCATCACTGCTTTTGATACAAGCCAAAGGTTCAAACCCCTCCAAATTCGGGCAAAGCTTTGCTCCAAGATGCAAGCTCTGAGGCTGGGCTTTTAATGGTGTATTTACTGATGAGGTGAAATATGAATCTGGTTTTGACTTTAAAAAGCCAATTGTATTTTGGGGGCGGAGGGAGGGGGAAGGGGTGCTCTGACCTGACCCGCTAATCTCTTTTTCTTCCTTTAAAGTTGTCTTCTAAATCTGAACATTAAAGGTGATTAGATACCTAAGGGACTTCCCATGTCATTAGTTAATACTTTAGAGCTTGTTTTGGTTCCAGCTAGCAGTAATGCAGAGCCCTTTTGATAATACATCACCCTGCTCAAATATGCCTGCACAGTCTCCAGATGAAATACCCCACCCGTGTCTGCCTCTGCACAGCTCGCAGATTGGAGGGGTCGGAGACGAGTTTAATTTAAAGATGAGCTGCCCCTGGGCTGCCAAAGGAAATGGCGTGTCAGCTACGTCAAAAATAGATACTGTTGTGCAGATATATGGGGGGAGAGATGGACGCTGCCAGTGCTATCAATTACCTGGATTGCCTTTAAATGTCAAAGCAAATCCTTACCCATTCCTTCTCCAAAACCTAAATCACTGAGAGAGACAAGGTCAACCCGAGCGGGCTGGAATGCTGGGAGAGGGAAACGTGGACACAGCGTTGCATGCGTGAGGGGATAATTTGTGTGCACACACCAACTGGGGGAGCATTAAAAGCGTAGTGGCTCGGGGGTCCACGTTCTGGGTTTTCAGGTGTCCTCAAAAGCATCAATCCCCAAAAGAAAAATCCTTTCCAATTCAGTGAAAGTGGAGAAATGTATTGAGAATTCTCCTGCTGCTCCTATTTTTGTGTCGTTAAAGGTTTATTCCCTGTGGGGATAAAGGTGCCTTTGACAGATTCAAAAGCAACCCCACAAATCTGAAGTGCTTTTGGGGAAGGCCAGAGCAGGCTCTCTCTGTGGATCCTTTTCCCTCTCGCAAATAATGCAACCTAACACACATGCACCTAGAAATGTGCATCCTTCAGGGCACAGCTCCTGGGGAACAGCACAAAACCATCCCTTGGGAAGGGCCCCAGCCCTTTCGGGAACAGGATATGGGGAAATGGAGGACTGGGGGAAAAAGGGAAATCGTCAAATCCTACAGGTGGGTAAATAAAAGGAGACATGGTTTATTACAATAGAGAGGCAAAACATAAGGTTTAAGCTCGGTCTCTTAAGAAATGAGGTTTCTGCAGCCAGTCTGCACGTGGGATACATATATAAAATATAAATAAAACAAACATACTCATCTCCCCCGTCTCCAATAACTTCCAAATTTGTTGGCCAATTCCAACGCAGCTTGGTGGAAGGGGCAGAGGTCTTACAGTTCCTACAAGTTTTATGAAAATAGGGCCCTCTCCCGTGCCCTGAGACCTATTAATGCCCCACACTGAAAGAAATTGTTGAGCTCACGTTGCAGCTTATTAGGAATATTATTAGACACCGGAGAATCCACAGGGGAGGGAGGAATATTAAGAAGGCCCCAACGGCAGGAAAAGCTTCAGTTGGAGTTTGCACCTCCTCAGACACCAGAGGATCCAACCACAAGACACCAACTGCTTGAAACCCCCGTTTCACTGCATCCCCTGCTAAGAACCACTTCTTCTACATAAAGATATTTTGTGTATTCCCAGCCCAGCCTCCTGTACCTGAGCCAGCCAATTAAACCAAGCTGTAATTTACAGCTCCCTGCTTCCCTCTCCTTCTTCCTAGGAGGGATCTGGGAGCGGTGCCGGGACACACGAGCAGGAATGTGCTCACAGGGTACATTTATCACCTGCATTTCACTGATTTCTGGGCTCTTCTTCCTTCAACAGGATCATCTCCTCTAGATAACTCCACACACCAGACGTACATTAAGCTCTGATTCCAGCATCCGAGGGCTCAGTCGCTTCCCAGGCACGAGATGGAGGGTAAAAATGTAAAGAATTCCAGATAAACACATTTGGAAAGCCACTTAAAGCTACTGGACAGATGAAGGCGAGGAAGGCAGGGGAATATTTCTGCAGTGAACAGACAAAGAGGGACATTGTTCATCTGTCACAGCGTGTGAGCTGCTCTCCAGTCCCAGACATTGAGCTCTGGAGACTTTCAAACAGCAAAGTACCCCAAAAAGAGCAGGGAGGCCACAGAGGAGATGGAGGACATGGATCAGCTCTGCATTAAGGCTTTCCTGACAGCTGTCACTGGTTTAATCCCATTGGTCTGGCAGATTTTGGGGAATACTCAGCACGAGAGGAAATAAGGCTCCCACGGCAGGACTGCGGAGAGAATGAGCACTTTTAGTGCCACACAGCCAAGAATGTCCCAAGACAGAGACAATCCACCTGAAAGGTTTTCCTCCCTTCCCAAAGGGAGATAAACCAGCTGATAACAGATAAAACACAGCCCTGACGGGCTCCCAGTCCTACAAACCCATCTCCACCATCACTGGGCATCTGATCCAAACATTTGAGCCTGGGTGTGTCCTTTCCTCCCCATTCCCAGAGCACCACAGATACAACTCCCCCCTTCAAGGGCTCTTTGTCCACTTCCATTGAGCTGGACTCCGTTGGGTGCTTTGAGGGGGAAATAAGAGAATTTTGAGTTTCATTGTAGAGTCAGGGTGATGGAGGTGACTGCAGGGACCAGTCAAGGAGTCAGCAATGGCCTGAAGCAGAGCCAAGAGAAGGCAGGAGCTGCCCAGTTCTGCTTTGACAAAAATATCCCCTTTCCCCAAAGTGGAGGGTCAAAAGATTCTTTAGGAAGCAGCAGCTCATTCCTGCACCAAAGCACCAGGCTGGGTGAGCCCGTGGGAATGAGATGCCCCTGATTTCTGCAAGGCTGGGATCCCACCCTTCCTTTTCTCACCAAATTCCCCTGACAGACCTGGAAGCAACCCCAGCCCACCAGCTTTGCAAAGTGCAGCAAAACTGGTCAAAGCCACCTGCCCTGAGCACCTTGGGCTCCGTTCCAGCCTCCAGAAAGCATTTTTGGGGTCAGTGGGAAGTTCATCTCGGCCCTCAGGAGAGGGGAACTTACCCATCCAATTAGCAGCTCAAACACTGCTGCTTCTCATCCGCGCAGCCTCCCAGAGGTGCTGGGGTCTCCATGAATAATTGATGGCCAGCTGGAGCTGTGGTTATCAGCATGACTGCAACTCTGTTCTGGGAGGAAACACCCAATCCATGAGGAACGGCAAATTCCTCCTTCCCTCCCCACACAGGAGCATCCTGACCCCCTGTGCCGCTCCTGCAGCTCCTTCCAGCCCTGGACACAGACTCCCAGGATGGTCTACAAGCATTTCACGGGCTCAGTCCTGCAGTGGAGAAGTTGCAATTTCCCCAAGAATGCCTGGAATTTCCCCCTTTATGCAACACACGTTTGCAGGTTCCCGCTTTGATGAGGGAATATCTTCATTTTCCAGGGGAATATTCCCACACACGTGCCGGCTCTTTGAACAAACCAAGCCACCACCCGAAACCCAAGGCAGATGAATTGCTCTTCCTCCTTTTCAGGGCCTCTAAAACGCTGAGATATTTTTTAAGTGAGCATGTTTTGATTTAAACCTCACAGCTCAGAGCAGGCTCTGTCCTTCCTTCAGTTGCTTGTTTGCCACTTTGCAGGAAGTTCTGGGTTTTGCCAACTGGAAAAAAAAACCCCTCTTTTTATTGTTATTATTAAATTATCAAAGCTTCATCTGATTTTG
The DNA here is from genome assembly GCA_025920805.1 of Petroica traversi. Classification (NCBI taxonomy): domain Eukaryota; kingdom Metazoa; phylum Chordata; class Aves; order Passeriformes; family Petroicidae; genus Petroica; species Petroica traversi. The sequence continues at coordinate 2,752,092 of JAHLSL010000041.1, forward strand.
CAAGCAAAACTCTAATTTCTTGGTTTATTACCAGCAATGGGTGTTGCTTTAATATTAGATTATTTGATTAATGGCTATATGAAGAGGGAGATATTTCAGACTTGGAATTGAAGATCCATACTTTGGGGGGGGAAAAAAATCCTCTAGAGGTTATTTGTGCTTTCAGTTTTTAACAAATTGGGCAGCTTGAGGAAACTCCTCCAACTGAGTGCTGGATTTTTGCTGGAAGAAACTCAGAGCATTTAAAGATGATTAAAGGGATGGGCAACAAAGTAATTTCTGTCCTGTGGCACCCTCCTGTCCTGCAGGGATTGCCCACCCTGGAGCACCAGCTGCCCTCCTGCCGATTGCTGATCTCCAGGAGTTCCTCCTGGAAACTTTTAGGGATGGCACAGATCACAAGCAGAAATCTCCAGGCCAGATGCCAGACTCATGTTCCAGCCTGAAATCCCTCAGTTTGGGTGGAAAAGCGAGGATGGAAGGAGAGAACTTCTGAGCACCGGGCTTCGAGCAGCCACTTCCAAAGCTCAGCCCGCCAGCGCTGCCCACACAGCCTCGAGCTCCCATGGAAAACCACAGACTGGAAAACCATTCGTTTCTGCCCCTGAGCCATACCTGAGCCCCCGAGCAGCGAGACAGATGCCCGTGCACAGCGGGATTAGGAGTCAGAGCACTGCCATCAGCAGGGCGAGGAGCAGAACTGCCGAGGCCAGCAGGGACTGAGGCTCTGCGCCCGCACTGCTCCGGGCTTTGCTCTTTAGCCTCGTCCAAGCTGCTGTTTTGCTTGAATGACTGCACAGTTTAGCGCAGCTCTTCATATATTTCATACTTGAAGTCAAAAATATCGTCTCTCTCTACCTGCAAATTCTCATCAACATCCCTGCTCCACCCCGGTTCTTATTCCAAGACAAAAATCTTCTGCCAGATAAAATATTTCTTGAGACTTCCCATCTGCCGATCTCAAAGTGTGGATCAGTGTTCAAACTGCATCGAGGTTTGCCTTGGCCTCAGCGCAAATGTCAGGCAGAGGATGAAGTGAGAGACTTCCTAGGAACACATTCCAGCCCAGCCAAGCCATCATCCCAGTTCAACACACAGCAACATCAGAAAGCCAGTGTCGGGAAGAGATCAGAAAACAGGATTCTCTCTCCAAAAGCGATGCCGGGCTGCTGATTTCATTTCCTCCTGATTTCAGGTTGAAAGGAAAAAAATAAAAGTCAAGATCTTGAGATACTTTGCAGAATGGAAATGCTGAGATATTCCAAGATAGGATTATTTACTTTAATGTGCAGCCCAAAAATTGGAACCAAGTTGAGTCAGGATAAGTACAAGGTTAAAGCGAAAGGGCAAAATAAGCATTTTGATTCCAAACTGTTTCTGAATTTCCTCTGACACTCAGTCGAAGGAGGAGGATTTGTCCCTGCAGTACCTTCCTCCACAGGCCAGACAGTGACTCTTAGAGAAACTTCTCCCTGTCACCCTTTGGGACCAGAAAACCCTGCAAGAATCCCCTGCTTGAAATAAATTCAGGGAAGCAAGACAGTAATTGTAACCTGTCAATCAGGATAAAATACACAAAATACAATTTTGAAATTGTCTCCTCTGTGTGTCCCTTTTGTCTCAGTTCAGGGCCCTATCTCCTGAATTCAGGATACAGAAACCAGATAGCCCCCAGTAAGATCTGGGACTCTTAACAGGACTGAAGGAAGATGAGCAAAATTCAGCAGAGCCGTGAAAGCTGCAGGGAAAAAATCTCCCGGTAGGAAAGAAAATCAGCATAAAGCAGTGATGCTGGGGGTGCGCCAAGCTTGTTTCAAGCTTCAACGCGCTGATTTATGATTGAAATGGAGGGGGAGAGCAGAAAAAGCTCTTTTTAATCCGCATCCTTCCAGTGCCCTCTCGTGGCCGCCGCTCCCGCTGCAGCCCCGGGGATGCGCGTTCCGCGGGGACACCGGGAATGTCACCCGGGGATGCTGCAGCAGCCGCATCCCGCTGCAGGACGGCTTGGGTTCCGGCCCGCATCTTTATCTGCACAGTTCCTGCTCTCTGAGCAGACTCATCTCTTTTCAGACCGGCTCGGGGCCTCACCTCCTGCAGCAGCGACTTTTGGCACCTCGTTAAATCTCACATTAAAGTCTCTTTTCCACCTGCTCCCTGACAGAGCCAGCAAGGAACCAAAGCTCGAACTGTTAATCCCTTCCTGAGCAGCAAGGATTTCATCTCGCCAGGCAAAAACCAGGATCCTCAAGGCAGGGAAAATGAGACAACCCCTTCAAAACCATGATCCCAGGCTGTGTCCCCCCAAAACCCCCCACCCAGGCCGTGTCCCTTCAGCCTCCGACAGTCCCACAACAGGGACCACACCAGATCTCCATGAGGGAGGGGAGCTGGAATGATGCTGGAGGTTGGGAATGTGCCTCCACAGGATTCCCACCTTTCCCTCTGCAGGCTCCGGGCTCTCCAAGGGGTTCAGTGGCTGAGGACCACGAGCACAGGAGGTCCCTCATGCACAGCCAGGTGTTTTCTTGGCTGAAGGGAGAGGCTGGGAAGGGATCCAGGGGTGAAAGTCTCCCCTCTGCCAGATCTGATAGCCCGGGCAGAAGCACAGCTTGTACACACAGGGAGATGAAAAAATGAAGATGAAATAATAAGTGATTTTAAAGGGGGTTGCTCCAGGCAGAAGGATGGCAAGAAGGACTCTCAGGATCTGCTTCTCTGCACAAGGACATTCTGTGAGACCCAGAGGCTCCTCCACTGTTGTACCACATTCAAGTAATGATCTGGGTATGGCTTGCTCAGTTTTAAACACCTTGAATGCTGACCTGCAGTACAACCTAGTCCTTTTCCCAGGGATTGGAGCAGCATTTAAAGCCTTTCACATTCATGATTTGGCCTGCTCTTTCAGCCTGTTTTGATGACTTGATCTATTTCCACAGCAGGCAGGCCTGAAAAGACACCCTGCCTCTGAATTTCTATTTAATTCCAGTAGCATCAGCATTATGTGATCCCCCGTGAGCTCTAAATGATCCCTTTGTTCCTCCAGATTCATGGCAGACGAATTCCAGACTAAACGTTAAGAGAACAGATAAAATCCAAACTTAATCCTGTTCTGTTGGAAGTGTTTGACTCGAGATTTACCCCCAGAAAGAACAGACCCCTACCCAAACCTAGCAGGAGTTCCCATGCTGAAAACCATCCTGTGCCATCTCTCCTGGACAGGGCTTTGCCATTCATCAAAATTTCTCTCTGCAGTTCAAGTTTTATATTTGCAAATATTATTTGCATTCATGACAACTGGAATTTACTCTTTGAAATAATCCACAGTAATGCCAAGGGACTAAAAATAGGGGAAGAAAGTAGAAGCCACCCCAGGCAAAGCTGCTTTCCTGTCCAAAAACCCCAAGGAAACTCAGGAGAAGCAAAAATCTTCCGTTCCTTTTGGTTGTCCCCATTCTTGGCTTCTCTAGAAAGGATCAGGGTGAATTTGATTCTGCTGGAGCACTTTTCTGACATCCTTCCCTCAGAGTGGAACAGGTCAGCTTTGCTTTGGGTCCCGCTGAATGGCAAAATTCTGCACAAGGGAAGGCAGGGATGAAGGATTTGGGTTTGTGGCTGTGGTTCATGCTCTGGTCCTGTAAGACTGGAGGAAGGAGTGAATCCCTGGAATTAGGCTATTTTAAGGATTATTTTTAGTTTCCCTCTCATACCCCTGAGTTTAAACAAGAAACAGGGAAAGCATGACATCCTTGTCTTTCTTCTGCCAGCTGGCAACACCTTGGCATCCCAAAATCCTCCACATTTTCCCTGAAATCCATAATTCCCTGTTAGAGCTGGACAACAACCTTGTTCATCTGGCCTGACTGCAGGACAGGACTCAGAGCTAGGGGTTGTGTGGAAAAGCCAGGTTCCTCAGCCCCCAGCCAGCTCTGGAGACCCACACAAGCCCAAGATCCAAGCACAGGCTCTCTTGAGTGACAAGAGGAAAACCCTCCCTGCCACAAGCCCGTTTGCAGCCAGCAGAAATCGCAGGCAGGAGCAGCAGGAGTGAGAGCAGCAGCTCTGCAGAGCCAGACCTGTAATGCCAGTTGTACAGCACCTCTGCACAGAGCTCAGCCTGAGGCTACACTCTCACTGCTCCCCAAATCTCCCCGTTTTATGCATTTCTTCCAAACTTTGATGCAGGATCTATTCCTCAGATCCAAATCCCCGCCTGAGGCACCACAGGACAGAGTGAAAGTTCCTTTCTGAGGGTGGATTTCTCCGACTCCAGCCTGTTTGTGCTGTCCCACCCACTTCCCAGGCCTTGCCAGGAACATGGGTTTCTGCAAGCTCGTTCTTGTGCGAGGCAGAGCCCTGCGAATGGCAGAAAAAGCGCTTTGTTCCCAACTGCTGCCTCTGTGGAGGCTGGAGGTGGAGTGAGAGGATGTGCCCAGGGAAACCTGGCTTCAGACAGCTCTTCTTGTCACTGCCACATTCCCTGAGCCTTTTCCAGCCATGCAAAACAAGCAGGGAGGAGCTGAGATGCTCCCAGGCACTGCCTGAGCCATTCACCTGCCGGGGAAACGCTGGGGGCAGGAGGAATAAGGTGCTTTATTTGCAACCCCGTCTCCAGCTCCTGCTGGGCCTCCACACAGGTTCCCCTCCTGTGCCACAAAAGCAGCTACGTGACCTCAGTCGAGTCCCTGCTGTGTCACAGACTCTCAGGAGGGTGAGAAAAGACCAAACCCTTCAGGACGGGGACTGTCTCGCGCTGAATTCCATCCAGATTTCAAACCTCCCCAAACAACCTGGCATCCCTTTTGAGGTAAAACTGTGCTGTTTGCAAAGCCCTGCTGCCAACCAGCTGGTGAAGACCTTTGGGAAGGAGGAGAAACATCTTTCAGCTGCCTGCTGAGGCTGGAATGAAGGGGAGCAAGGGGCAGATGAGCCCAGGCACTGCACAGGGCCCAGCTCTGGCAGCTCTCAGCAGCTGGCACAGCCAGGCCAAGGTGTTTTCCTCTCCCTCCTCCCAAAGCTGGGAGGGAGCGGACGTTTCCTTGCAGGCAGCACAGGGCCCCGGGTGGGCATGCCAAGCTCAAGCTCAGCCCTTCCATCTGCCCTGCCAGCACAGAATTCCCAGGGGAGAGATGAAAAGCAAACGCCTTAAACCGGCTGGGAGTCAGAGTCCTGTGAAAGCAGAGCTCCCAAAAGGGAATTTCTGTTGAAAGAGAGGGGCTTTAAGCAAGAGCCTTGGGACCAGACCTGCTGCCAGGGACACCAGCACACTACTCGGATCTTTCCATTACAACTGCCCTGTTCCACCTGTGCCATCCCTGCAGACTGAACCCCTGATGGTGACAAAAAATCCCAGGGACAAACTGCATCCATGGAAGAGGGAATCAGAGTGGCCATGGATGCAGCACAACAGATAGCAGGACACCGCAGTTGGATTCTTACACCCAGCTTCTTTGAACATCTCTGCTTTTAATTACATGTTTTTCAATACTCCTCTGTTCTCCCCACCCCATTCTGTGACTCATGGCTTGGACTGCTGAGCAGACCAGGGATTCCCAGGGTTCCTGCAGCTGGAGGGAACACCACCAGGATCAGAGTCCAGGTGTACTCCACACAAAAAGGAGGACAGATCCCCCTGGCTGCCCAGCAAAGCTACAAACACAGGGAGAAGTTTCATTTAAAGATGAGGCTTAGGCACAAGCAGCATCACAATTCATCTCAAGGCGCTGCTGTTAAGTCACATGGGACAATTCAAATGTTAAAAGGTCCAGAAATTTCTTATTCAGACTCAGAGCTGGTTGAACTACCCACTTCGGCAGGGTGCTCCCAAAACAGTGCTTTACCAGGGGATACTCAAAAAAACCCATTTCCCCCCATCCTCTCACCCACAGCTGCTCTTGCAGCAAAATCCCAGCTCCTGCAGCTCTCCAGGCAGAGATATAGGGCCCACTGATTAAACTTTGGACATCTTCCCCCAATCACACTGCTTCAAAATAAGCTAAGAGACAGCAATCAAAGCTATTTTCATTTCTAGCTTCAAAGAGGATACTCCAAACAAAAGGAAACACTTGAGTAAAGTGTGTATAAACAGGGAGCATCTGGTCTTTCCCCAGCAGCGCTGAGCCTTGAGACAGAAATGCAAGAAAAGAGCTCCCAATGAAGTCAGGTAACAAATAAAACGTCTCGTGTGGGTACAGCTCTTCCTTAGAGCCCTTTGAGTGTTTCTCTGCTTCTTCTACAGAGGCAAAGCCCCACGGAGAGCAGCACACACCTGGCTCAGCCCATTGCATTTGTCTGAGGGAAGCAGCTCTTTGTTCTCTGGATCAGGCACTGGCAGCAGGCAGGAACCAGCTGCTCCTCCAGGGATACAGATCCTGCAACTTAATGGAAATGCTCCTCTGGGTCAAGTGGCAGAGCCAACTGCTCCCTTAATGCAACCATCTTCATTTTGGGGAGGGAGGGGAATCAATTAACAGCCCCTGAGCAGGGCAGCCTCCTGGTGAGCAGTCACCTGTCAGAGCTCACACCCAGCTTTTAGTGCACCAAGCCTCCACCCCGCTGCCTGCAACAGCTCTGCTGCAACCTCTGCCTTCATCTGCAGCTCCCAGAAAGCTTCAGGGGGAAGCTGCAGCCCCTCAAAAGCATTGCTAAGTCAGCAGGAAAAGAGAAATCCATGGACAGGGACAAAACTTGTTTGTGAGAAAGCAACAAATACAGGCAACAGAGCACAGCCACAAGGAAGAAACTTCTCCCTGGACAGAGTCGCTTTCCCCATCCATGATATCCTGGATGAGTAGTTTTGGGTTTTTTTGTTTAAAACACTGACATCATAGAAGCTTCACAGCTTCATTTCCCCACTTCCCTCACAAATCAAAATGTTCACAGCTCAGTTACTTTAAATTAGCCAAGAGACCCCTCTGTGAGATTGGAGATCTCCAAGACAAAGCTGGACCTCAGCTGAACACTTGCCCCTCTGGAGGGGCAGTTTGCGAGCATCTCTAAAAGTAACTGGCTCTGATTTTCTTCAAACAACCTAGAAATTCATATGGTGCCCAATTAACCTTGTCACAAAACTATGGCAACAAGTCCCAAGAGCACCAGGAGTGTTGCTGCCTCCTCTCCATATTAATAACAGCAGTCTGGATGTGTATCTGACAATGAACCAGTGATTAGCTCATGGATGCAAATTATCAGTGCCATGTAGCCCAAGTCCTGAAGCCAAATGTATTTTTAAAATGCTTTCAGCCCAGATATTTTCCAAACAGAGCAGTAAATCACTGATCTCACCGAGCAGAACTCATTTCGCAATTAGTTCTCTCTCTTTCTGAGGGACAAGGGCTCCTTGCTCTAAGTCAGGAGATCAGAACCTGGCCTGCAGGGCTGAGAGCTTGGGTAACACCTAGAAAATACCAGTAAACCCCTGCCATGAGCCTCATAAATAATAATGAACACAAGAGAGGTGAGGAGATGGTTACAGACACAGAGGGACTCAGGTGTGCTAAGCACAGCAATGCTGTGAACAGTATTAAGGGATTTAAAGGTGTGTAGGGATTGCTGAAATGCAATTATCCAGGCAGAGCAGAGGGCAGCACCTGCCTGAGCAGTTGGAGATGCCAGGCTTTTAGGGCAGAGAATAATCATGGAACGGTTTGGCTTGGAATGGACCTTAAGATTCTCCAGCTCCAACCCCCTACCTTAGAAAGAGGCACCTCTAAGTGAAGGTTTCATCCAATTCTTCATCCATGAAGGTTTAATTCAATTGAAGTAAAAGAATTATTTAATAAACCAACAGCAGATTACCAAGGCAAGGGGTGAAAACTGCTACAGCCTCTTCAGTAAATGTCAGGGAGGAGACAGAACCAGAGAATGTAAAAGCAATAAACGTCAGTGAAGAAACTAAAACCTCAATTCTTGTAGAAGTGTGAAGCTCTCCCACCTTTTTCTGCAATAAAAACCAGCTCAGAAACCCTGTCTTAATATTTCACAGGATTTCACACTGAATGAAATCCATTTCTAAGCTGACATAACTGCTGTGTGATCATTGACAAACATTTATATCCCCATTCTTGTTAAGAAATGCCTCTGAATTTGATGTATTGCAAGAGCAAACACCCACAGTGTCCATGGGATACCCCCAAGTCACATTCAGTGTCTCAGGTGTAATTTCTGCTGTAAAACCATGGGATTATATTATTTTGGTTTGGGATTTTCCTCCTCTTCAAAGTGAGGAAGGTTGGGAAAGCAGTAATAGACCAGAAATTGAGAAAACCCTTCTGTGTCACAAATTAACAACAAAAGAATTGCTGCATTGTCACAAATCCTATGCAGTATGAATCCCTGAAGCAGCTGCTGACATGGAGTCATGGCAGTTCAGTTGAAGAGACTAAACCAGAGCCTAAGCCCACACAATCAAATTTTTTACTAATTTTTTTTTTTTTTTTTTTTTTTTTTTTTTTAACCAAGACAAGCAACACTGTTCCAGTGTTTTGTGGGAAGAGATCCTGGGGTAGAGGCTGGACAGTCAAAACTAAAGATGTGGTCCAAAAGGACTCCTGAGCTGACACAGGGGCTCCTGAAACATTTTCAGGAGTGTTTCCAGAACCAGAAGCCTCTGTATGAGGAGCCCAGCACATAGAAGACCACACCGAGAAGCACAGACATGCTCTGAGCTCCTGGCCTGAAATCCCAGTTTATCCTGGTGAGCCAGGCCTTGCACACACTGAACCTTCTGGAATCGCTCTTGTATCCTACCTCGCTAAAATATTCATCCAGTGCAGGGAAGAGCCTTTCTGAGGGAAATTGTTAAAGCTGGCATGGAGCTGCAGTCTCCCTGAGTTTCACAGTGTTCAGGGGGGGATTTTCCCTTTTCTGTCCTTCATTCGCAATGAAGCTTCCAGGGAAGTTAAAGGCAACAAATTTTAAGCCAACACCATTTGAACAGCAAATCCTGCCTGATAAAACAATAAACATTCATCAGTCTGCTCTGTTTAAACCTTCCTGCTTTCCCTGCACATCAAAAATAGACCTGAGCTGTCACTCAAGGCTCTGGTGTTTTTAACAGTGCCATCCAGCTATGGGTGAAAGATTGCTCAAGTCCATTTAAACTCCATCTATCAGTAATTCCCACTGCAAGCCTGCATTGCCATTACATGCCCAGCCCAATCCATCAGATTGGGGCTTCCAGCAGATTCATTCCAGCTTTCAGAGAGAAGGAGGCTCTGAATTCCCTGGAGCATCTGCAGCTGGCCTCGGCCTCTTGGAGGATGTTTTCACTAATTGAAATTAAGACAATCATCAGACCGTGGATTTGATTAGAAATACTGCTGAGCCTCACTCACTTTCCCTCTCAATTCCCACCCTCCCTGTACACAGAAGAGCAGAAAGCGCTTTAGTCCAACTTCTATTTTTGTTAAAGACGGAGATTAGTCTTGTTTCCACTAAAATCTGGAAACCCAGACAGGAGTTTCAGCAATAGGCAGGATGTAAAGAAATCCACTTCTTGCCAGGACTTTGTGCTTCTCTAATAACTTCAAGAAATGCAAAAAAAACTCCCTGAATGCAGAGCCAAAACACACCACTTGGTCTCGCATGGGATCTGATCAAACATCCAAAGGCATTTGAAATTCCAGGAAGGCAGCGCTTCCTCATTCTTAAGGAATACACCAAAATATACAGAAGGAATGAATTTATTTCATTCCACGTCCCTCATGATTTACGCCCTTGATCAATGTAACCCAACAGTTCCTCAATATTCCAGGCACTTACCTGCAGTCTGTGGGAGATACAGGACACTATTCAATCAAAAGACAATAAAATATGCTCAGCATTTTGTTTGTTTGAAATTCAAAAGGGCTTTCAGATCTGTCTGCTTAGCCTATCTCCAAAAGCCATAAATCTCCTCCAGCTAAACCAAACCATATTCCTACGTTTAAACCCTAGGAGTGAGCTCAAACACCAGAGGAATTTGCAAGCACCAGCCCTTTTCCTCCGTCCCAACATCCCCCATGGCCTTGGACAAGTCTCAAACCTCCACCTTTCAGAGCACAGGGACTTTTTGTCTTTCCTTTGAGAAGTGATTTTTGAAGGACATTTTGCTGCTGGCCTGCTGGTATTTGCACAAGAGCATGTTAGGGCTGAAAAGGATCTGACTGGATCCCAAAAATGCTATTAAAAGGCAGGGAGATTCCCTGCTTGCCTGGCTGGTAGGCAGCACTCATCTGAAAGTCACCTTGAATGTGCAGCTGGGTGGAGAAGTCACTGATAAATAACCACTGATACCCAAAGCAGACAGCTGAGCGTCAGACCATGGTGAGCAGCACTGAGCACAGGAACGGTGGAAAAAGATGGAATTCTGGGCAGTTCAGGCACAAGAAAGAAGCAGCACATTGATCTTGGCTGCGTTTCCCCCAAGGATCCTAAAATCCCATCACCCACCCTTCCTGGAAAAGCATCTTTCTGGTGCCAAAGGTGATCCTGCAGTGTGATCCCCATCTCATGGGGCTGTCCCCCAAGGAGATAAGGCCTATCAGCTGGGAAAGGCACCAGCTGGCTCCCATGGAATGTCAGGGGAAAATAGGATGCTCAAATCCAGGAAGCTCAGGGAGGAATGAGACCATAAATCCTCCTTCTACAAGAGCCTGGGATGTGCCTCATCCCACACTGGGTACAACTCCAGGATGGGACATCAGGCATCCTATTGTGGATCAGAATCCAAGGGCTCATCCTGAGGGGCAGGAATTAGCTCTGATGTGCTGGTGGAATCCCTGAGCAGCCTTTCAATCCCATATTTTAAAGGGAGCAGAAAAAGAGGCAGAAAATTAAGCCCTTGGAAGATGCAGCCTCCTCCCGGAGAGCAGGAGGTGCCACCTGAAATGAGAAGGACACTGTGAAAGGAAGCCACTGGAATTTGTTCCAGGGGAAGGTTTAAACCCTCCCCACCCCACCACTCTTCAGAGCAGGAGGAGGGAAAGCCAAGAGCAGAAAGCTGAGAACAAGGCAAGGAGAGCTTTGCGCATTGAAACTGCTTTCGCAATCCTCAAATACTTTGGCTTCCCTGAGGATCCATCATGCCTCTCCAGACAAGCAGCAGCGAGGTGGTCTCCTCCTTCAGAGAGCTTTGGATGATAACCAGCAGGAACATTCTGTCTGAGCTTCAAGGACTGAGCGTTCCCACAGGATTCATGGATGGCAACACCGAGCCAGAAGGATGCATTTAACAGTTGCTTAAGTTCTGGCACCTGCACGTATTTCCTTATGATAAAGTCCAACACAGGCAGCCTTCAGATGTTGTGTAAATATTGTCAGCGCCCTGGCAGAGCTCCCCTTCTTTATGATTTGTTTTACACAATCCCCAAGTGTTTCATAAACACTAATTATATCTCCCTGCTCCTCTAAACGAGCAGCGAGTGCTCCATGCAGGAGGAAACAAAGGCAAAGTGAGGATCTGCTTCCCACCAACAAGGTGAGCAGGCTGGGGGAGCTTTACCTCCTCCCACAAATGAGGCCACCACCTGTCAGGAAATGACATTTACTGGGATTTAGTACTTGTGCCACCTCAAATGTGATTTAAGGTTTCCAGAGCAACATTCTGAACCCCAAGCCCAGCATCAGGAGCTTTTTGACATTGAGCTTCATTTCTCCCTGACACAGAGGGAGCTTTACTTCCAGCATCTTGTCATGAACTCTTCCACTCTGCTCCTCAAAGTGTGGATTCGTAGGCCATGGATCCTCTCCCAGATATCTTCAAAGCAGAAACAGTACAACTAGTTCTGTCCCATCACAGAGACTGCTCCTTTGTATTTTGCCCCAGTCCATAACACCACAAGGCCGAAGACATCACCCAGATTTCCTTACAGACTCTTCTGTCAATACCTGTGAGCTTGCCAGGCCTCTTGGAGTGCCAGCTAATCTCAAATGAACCAAGAACCCCACAAATGAGATTGGAGCTCCGGAGAGCACTCCCAGAATTTCCATGGGAGCACTGGCTCTGTGCAAAGATTTTATTTTATGATTCATGACTGATTTGCAATAAACCCCAGCTCCAAGAAGTCATTTTGGTGCAGAACACTCCTGTTTTCCATCCCCTACTGCTGAGTCTAGAACTGGATGTTGTTTGTCAGAGCGATGGGTGTTGTGAAGATGAACTGAGCGATTAAACACAAAAACATTTTAAGGGAAGATAAATGGACACGATATCCTTGGCAGAGAGCAAGGCCTCAAGTCTTAACACTCATTTCTTCGCCACCTGGAAGAGGATGTTTCAACAGCTGGAGATAAGTGGAACATGAGCAGGTGAGCTCCCTTCCTTCCCCTGGAGCCCATGGAAGCAGCAGGGAGCACTGCAAAACCACATCAGCTCACGTCAGACACGCTGCCCACCACACTTCAGAGCTTCTGGAGCGTGCTAAGGAGCGCTGGGGATCTGCATTTGGACATGAAACCAACCTTAAAGAGAGCTTCAGAGGTGGCGCTGCTAAAAGGAAAATAAAACTATTGATTTTTGCTAAGGCTTGACAATTCCCCAGCAGCTCCCCATCCCAGTTTCAGGCAATAAACCAGGAACAAGCTGCCACTGACAGGGAACAACACAACCCCAGCTCCCAGGTGAGCTCCAGTGCCAGCCCTGCTGGGATGTCTGAACTCCCAGAATGAGCTCCTTTCAAACTCCAGCACAAGCCAAGCATGGAAGGCTTCACAAGCCCGGAGGAAGGCTGGGATGCCACCTGAGCCCTGGGTTTGCAAAAAGCCTTCAAAACACACCTTAAAGGGAATTAAAACTCACTCAAGGCTCCATATTTGTGCTAATTGCTTTAGCTCTAAGGAAAATGCAACAAGACACTAAATTTGCTGTTGACTCTCTGACTCATTTGCATCCTGATCCCATTTTCCCTCTGATCCTGGCGATTTGGAAGCAGCCTAAAGCTTCCCAGCAACTGCTACTGGGAACTCCAAACCAGCCTGGGCCATGAAGCCAGCAGCCTTTAGCAGTGCCTGGGCCAGGGCAAGGAATTTGACAGGAATCATCCCAGCATTCCCGATCTCTCCCACATTTGCCAGCTGCACTCAGCCATGGGCAGCAATTCGTGGCCTCTCCACATCCATTTCCCAGCATCTCCTGCATCCCAGCCCTTCCTCCTCTTCCCACATGGTGGCAAACCCCAGGAGTGAAGAGGAATGTTTATCATTTATGGCCCTGCAATGCCTCTTAGGGACAAGAGTCTGCCACAACAGGCGAGTTCTGCACCACTAACCAGGGCTGGGAGCTCTCCAGAGACATTTGCCTCAAAACACACCTAATTCAGCTGAGAGTGACTTAAGTCCAAACCACCAGGGACTGTTGTATCTGTAATACAGAGGTGAAAATCCATTTACTACATTATTTGATCTCTAAAAAAAATACGTTAGAGTGTAAGAAATCCCTTTTTTACAGGAACAGATTACACCTAAATAAGCTTAAAATAAGAGGGAAAAGAGATAAACAACTTCACCCTCACTGCAAAGCACAGCTGACAGGAGGTTTAAAACCAGCATTTGGGCATCAAAATCTGCAAACATTTACTGTGCTCTGACATGAAAGCACCAGGATTTGGGGCAGAGGTTATATTTTTATTATGCCTGGCACAAAAAAAAACCAAACAAAAAAACAAAAAACAAACCCTCCACTTTGCAATAGCATGAGAAAGATATTTAACAAGAACAAGAAGCCAGGACAGGCTGCTTGCATCAGTTCCATCTCAGGGGCACCCTGAACCACTGAAGGCAAAATTTGCATCCTGAATTTCTTAATATTCACTTCACGGTCAAATTGAAGAAACCCCACAGATTTTCTGCTGCTACCCCCAGTAGTCTGGAATAAAAGGCTGTGCCAGCTCAGCAGGCAGGCTCCAGCTGGGTTCAGGATGGAGCATGTGCACACCAGTTTGCTCTGTAATTGGAGTGGTTTGTGGCATTGCACCTTACACGAGGATTAGACTCCTAAATTCCAAGCTTAGGCTTTGTTAGCAAGCCTTGCTTAACTTGTGGTAACAATCTCTCTTTACTCAGCACGAAGAGGAATTTGGAAAAAGCAGCAAGAAGAAGAAAGCAAACCTGAGGAGGTCCAGCTACTGTGGGAAAAGTGAGTTTTAGACTCTTCCAGCCACACACACATCCAAACTTTCGGTGTCAGCAATACAAGCTGCGGGCTGAAAAATCCCAGTTCGGCTTTGGTTTCTACCTGCCACTTCAAGACAAATAATAAAACACATTGAGATTGACAAGAAAGAGCATCCACTTCTTTCTGTTTGAATCATGAAGCAGAAAAGTTTTAAAGTATGTTGAGAACAAAATCTCAATAAACAGAATATGTGGGAGGAGTATTTTTAAGGCACACAGAAGTGGGTTTTGTCAACTCTCTATAATGCAAAATCCTTAAAAAATCATGAACCATGACCTTGCTTTGTCCCTTGAATCCAGCCTGTCTGGAATGTTGAACACTTAGATTTGTGTCCAGATAGGAACCACCAGAGCAAAACTGATGGAGAAAAGTGTCAATTGGTGACAAAAAGAGTTTCTAAGCTTTTTCCAATGACTACAAAGCCTCAGATGTGTGGCTCTGCTCAGATGGCATCCCTCAAGCTCAGGGACTGCACCCTGCACAGGCTGAGTGGAAGCAAAGGAACTCCTGGCCTGGGGAAATCATCATTCCTGATTTCTGCTCAGGCAGCTGGGACAAAGCAAACAAACTTCTCTGAGGAAGGTGCAAGATCCTGCCTTGCTTTTCCCCACTCTTTGCAAAAGACAATATTTAGTCCCTGCTGCTCACACACCAGACCAGAGCACAGAGTAACCAAAGCAAAACCATGGCCAGGGCTTGGCTCAAACCTGGGAAGGGAATCCTGGCACTGTGGAAGCAAACACAGCCCAGCTTCACACTGGGACAAAGGTTTGAAAGCTCTGCATCCAAAAGGTGCTTTACACCTGCTCTTTCCCTGTCTGGAAACCAAACGACCACCGGGGCTGGGAAGCAGGTGTCCATCTCAGAGCAATTGGACAGATCTGTTTGCTCTGCCTTTCCTGCAGGACACAAAGGGACATGTGGCTTGTGGCATCGGGCAGCCTTCAAAAGCTTCCCCACCACTGCAAATTAATCTCAAGGAAGGAAGAGCACACCAAAACAAAGCAGGCTCTAAGCAGAAATGCTGCCTCCAGGGAAGTTAGGCTGCCTCCTTCTCCTGCCTCCTCCATCTTATCCCTCCATAAAATTCAGCTTCAAGTCCCAACAAGCAGCACTTTTAATGTTCTGAGCTGCACAAAGCAGCAGGGTACACGTGCTCCAGAGCTGCTCCCACTCTCTCCCCTCTGCACCTCTGTTCACCCCAATTTCCAGGACACTAATTTAATGAAGATTAATGGGTACCCTCCAAACACGCCGTGTGCACCGTGTGCTATTTCTGGAAAAGAAGCATCACGTCATTTTCATATTAAAGGAGCATTTTTCCCCACCCTGAGCACATGAAGTTAAAATGCTGCTTAGCACTGGGTGCCTGCTCCATTAAGCCAAGGAAACCACTCCAAGCTTCACTTAAAGAGTAGAATAAGTCCAATCTTTCCATGGTATTTCCCCAGAAACAGCTGCATGTGCAAGACTGCTGTGAGGTCTCGAGAGGCTGCAAAGGTAGGGATAACACTTTAAATAACATCAGACGGCCAGAATGAGATAAAAAAATACAGTAATTTATAGATTAATATTTATCTTTGCCAATGATTTGTTGATGACCTGTAGGACCACAAGCTGGCTATTCAGATTCTGCTCCAAAGTTGGCCAAATTGCCAAAGATTCATGGATTTCCCAGCATAGAGCACAGGGGAGGATAAACCCAAGAGAAGCCATTTATCAGCCAAGCTGGGCATAACCACAGATCTGAAACTCCTCATTGTCTAAGAGTGAGCTTGCACCATTCCTGCACTGCTCCCAGAGATAAAGCAGATTAAGCTGAGCTTAATCAGGGTCTAGAGAAGCTGATACACATCAGATCCTCAGCCTTAAGGTGCTTACACCATCTTTAGGACTTTCTGTCCACTCCAACATCATCTGAGGGCTTGCAGGGAGTGCAGCTTGGCTATTAGGATTTCCTAGTCCTGCTTTCTCTCATTTTGACTTCATCCCAACTCTAACACTTCCAAATGTTCCTGCACCCGGCACCATCACTAAATGGAGGGCTAAACAACAGAAAATTCTCATGACCTCCTCAAATTGCCTGTATATCTCCTTGCCTTGAAGATACTTTCCACTTTAACCCACAGTCACCTGCCCAGCACTGGGATTAGAGTCCAGGTTTGCCTCTTCCAGTAATCTGCACTCTTCCCCCAGTTCTGGATCAATCTCACATTTAGCCATAGGGGGGAAAAAAAGTCTTTGCAATCTGCAACAACTTCATGATTTAGGACACAAAACCTTGCTTGACTAAATCATTGCACATCAGCCCTGAGAGTGCCTGTTGGGAATATGCCAAATTCATATTTCTGTCATTTTCCCCATCCTGCATGTCCATATATCCGTTTATCCTCATTTCATTAGCAAATCGGCCCATCCATTTACTCAGCTATTTGTCAGTGGGGCTGTCACTTTAATTACCTCTGTCTACACTGATTGCTATTATTTATCTGTCTTGTTTGCAGTGCACCAGCCACCAAAACATCCCTCCCTGAGCGCAGACACTGATATTATCGGAGAGCCTGACCCAGGGAGCAAAGCTCTTAGGAAGACAAACTGTTTGTAAATTTTCCTGTCTCCTCAAGAACCAACAGCAATGACACCCCTGAAAAGTCAGTCAGCACCAGCCCCTGAACAGGAGAGGGGTTGGAACCCCCCATCCATAAAACCACATGTGGGGTCTGGCATGGGGATCCAAGACTGTTGCAATCCATGGGCACACATGTGGAGCAGCATGGATGTCACAAAGCATTGGAATTCAACAGGATTTGGGTCCATCTCCACCTGCACAGACCCCCTGAGTTTTTTCTCATGTATCTCTGTGGGATTTGTCATGGCACTGCAGGGTTGTCCCTTGCCCCATGGAATGAAACCCTCTGAAAAGGTCCTGCACATTAACTCTTCCTTAACTCTTTCCCTACATGTTCTACTCTACCCCTATCTCTGGGAGACTTTTGAAGAAACCCTCCAGCATTCTCCCTAAAATGAATAGTTTTCTTGAAACCTGCTGGAAAGGCTTCACAGGGGATCCTTTGTGTGCAGGGACTGGCAGCCACACTTGGATTAGGGGGATATTGGAAAAACCTATTCCTTTCTCCAGGAAAGAAACTTTTTTCCCAGCATCTCTGACAGGTTAATTCTGTGTTGGGGTGGGAGGGGAAGGAGCAGTTCCTCATCCACATGGCCTGTTCAGCCAGATTTCCTTCCACGGGCAGCACCACCACCCCACTGCCTACCTGGTGTGCTTTTGTGTCTGCTCACCACCCAAATGAGCACTGACTCAGAGCTGCTGACCAGCACCTGGATTGGTGGTTGAGCAGTGGGGAGAGCACAACCATTCCCAACAGCTCATTCCAGCTTTGGTCAGCCCCCGTGCCTCAGCTCCTTCCAGCTCTGGGGACGTGCCCAGCACCAGCTGGGAGCTGCACACCCCTCCAGGCCTCAGCGAAGCTACTTGGAAGCCCACAGGAGAGCACAAAGCAGTTCCCTGAATCTTTTAAAATACCAGAGTTTATACCAGAGGCCCCCTAAGGCAGAGGGGAAGAGCCAGGCCTAAGGTGAGAAGAGCAGCCTGGCTTCAGCCAGAACCACCCATGGCCTCCCCCTGGCAGGCACAGCAGGGCCCACACATTTTTCCCACTGGGTTTTCCCAGCCTGCAGCACTCTGTGGTTACTCCTGCAGTGCTCACATGCACACCCAGCCCACACATTCCAGCACGGAGCTCCTGGAGTCCCACAGTTGCTCTGTCTCCCTTTCCTGATGTCAAACACTGGCTCTGTCAGTGCCTCACACCCACAGGGCCCTGCTGTGGACATGGCCATGTTTTCTAAATGGCCTTTCCTTCAGCCAGGTTGTTCCCCCTCAGCCAGACCTGTCCCCTAATGTGCCCCACAAAAAATAAGATTAGTATAAGACACATCCAGCTGCTGCTGAAGGTGCAAAAGCTCCTTAAATCCAGTGGAAGGTGTCACTTAAATCAGTTGGAAGTCTAGGAGATGTCCTTGCATATGGCAGGGAAATTGGAACTAAATTATCTTTAAGGTCCCTTCCAACCCAAACACTTCATGGTTCTGTCTCAGCAGGTATCAACAGTGACTTTCCTTCTCCCTGTGATCCCTGGGAGGGAAATACTTAAAACAGGAGGACTCCTGGAAATACCATCCCCTTCACAAGCTCATCCAGCCCCTTAGGACAAGCCTAAGGGCTCAAAGCAGAGACTAAAGGGCACAAGAACGAGTCTGTCACAGGAACTGCTGAGATCAAGGTGTCTGAGGTCCTTCAGAAGGTGGGAAATCCTCACTGAAAGAAATGTTAAGCACGATCTTTAAGGCATGGAGAAGCGACAAGCTCCTCTTGGAGAGTGGAGCATTTCACGTGATCTTTTCCCGAGAGGTGCACACATGGGTGGAGGCTGAGAAAGAAAACCCTCAGCCCTGGAACAGTGGAGTGCTGCCAGTTGTGATGGGCTGGTGATAAGCTAAAAAACATCCATAAGCATTCAACTTCAAAAGCAGGGAAAGGAGGAGGGGAGCTGCACGGAGTCAAAGCCCTGGGGCAGCCCATTTTCAGTCAGCATATAAGGAGCCTATTTTTAGCAAACCTGGGTACACCTACAGGAGCACTGAGGCTGCAAAGAAATTCTTCATTTTAATACTCCCTTCTTCACATCACTCTACAGGTGGCATTTCTGCCTGGGCCACTCCAAACTCTGTCCCCAAGAAAAGCTGTTTGCAACACATTCCCCCAAAATGGATAAAAACCGAGACGAGAGGCATTATTGACAAAAGGCATTGTTATCAAAAAGCCATTGCAATGTGAGATGCAGACAAGGCTCTGCTTTCCCCTATATGACAGATTCCTGCCCACTTCCCATCCCCTGTGGTATTTTGCATTAGCCTGTGGGAAAAACAGCCAGAATTCCCAACGGGGACCTCCAGCTGCAATCTGCCATGGGAGACACAGCCCAGGTGGGAAACCTGTTCATGGAAAATAGGCACATGAGACACCAGAACTGCAACTCCTGCCCCAGCTGCTTCAGGGGCTCTGCAAGGTGAATGAGGATCAGATCCAAACTGACATTCTCAGACCCTTCTTCTTTTTAAAAGCACACCAGCTGCAAAGGTTCCAACCCAAAAGCACATTCCCTGCTCATTCCAAAGGCAGTACTCCAGTTTCTTATGGGATGGAGAGTATGAGGAGGCCATGGTTTAGTCTGGGGGTTAAGCTTGGCTTTGTCTTGTGTTTGTTTCCAGCTCAGAGAAACAAGACAAAGCAGTGGTAAAAAAAAATGGAGGCAGGTTACACACCCCAATATTGACCGTTTTCAGCTCTCTAAATGTGATGAGAATTTGGCCAAAGGGTTGAACTGGAGGATACAGTGGTTTTGCACAGACACAGCAGGGATGGTGCTCAGTGTCCCCACAGCTCGAGCCTGGAATCCCCTTCCTCCTGCCCAGACTGTCACCAGCTGAGGACATGCAGCCAACATCCCTGCACTGGCCAGCAGTGGAAAACTGCCAGATGCGACAGGTCTTTTCCTTCAATAAGATGTCACCTCTCACTCCAAGGAGCCAACATCTTAATTAAAAACAAAACTAAACAAAAAAGCCCACACCACAACAAGCCTGCCTAAAATCCCCTTTCCTCCTCCCCTGCACCTATCCATTGTTAGCTCATTGCTGGAGTCCCCAAAATAGGAGCACATGCTCCCAGAAATGACCTGTCCTGAACATTTCCAATCCTTCTATTTCAGCTAATTAGGAGAAATTCCAGTCAAAAAAAGCTGCATTTCACAACTGAAAAACCAATCCAAACTGACACTGGTTTGCACTTTTATCCCTGAAGTGGACAAACGGCCCCCCAAAGATCCTAGAATGTCCTAAGCAGGAGCTGTCACAAAAACGTCCATGAGATTCAGAAACTGTATGGATAATTTATCATTCCAGTAACATCACAAGTGATTCAGAAGAGCTGCCAGCCCCAAATGCTTTGGATTTGTAGCCACCAGCTCAGTGGAGAAATTCTTTGAGGGCCAAACTGTCTCATCTCCCTGGGACAGTTTTTTTTTCCAGGTGACTTTTCATTTCTGCTGCTGCTGCCTCAAGACAACTGACCCAAAATACAGGCACCAGGGCAAGGTGGCTCTGCTCCACCCCACATCCTCAGTGTTGTTTCTTATGTTTCCAATTTCCAAAATTTGTGTTTAAAAAGCCCACAAAATAAACATTTACTAAAAAAGTGAGCTGCTGTTCTCTGGGCTCTTATACAGTTGGTGAAGGTAGAGGTGCAGTGACAGAGGAGGAGGTAAATGAGAAATTAAAAACACTCATTTTTCTTCCCAGCTTTGTCATCCAAACCAATCTGGAACCAGCCCAACTCTCTCTGTCCACCACAAAAGAGGAGGACATTTTCTCCTCCTCCAAGGGAAACATTTCCAGGCAAACATTCTCCAGCAAATTTCTGCCTGTTCAAATATTTCAAGACAGCAAAGAGAAATCTTCTCTTGAAAGCCTGACAGCATCTCCCCCCCCCGCTTTTAAATGAGCATTGTGGTTTCAACTCAGCATTTTCTTGTTTGCATGCTAGACACACACTTGGATGGCATCATGTTTCCCAGCTGAAGCCAACCACATCCCTGCACCTGCATAGCCAACAGCAACAGGAGAAGTCTTCAGCAGCAATTCAGATAGAGATCTATTCAAGCAGCTTTATTGATGTTAATGCAGTTACCTGGGATTTACACACACCTAAATCAGAGCACAGGTGGATGATAAATTCCTGCAACAAAGTAGGCAAGGCCAATTTCACCCCTGGTATAACAGTGCTGATGTCAGAAGCCGTGCACCAAGCAGCAGCTGTGTTCATGAGCCACCCTAATCAGGCAAATCAGTTTATTGCAAATAAATCTGCAAATTCACACAGCACCCCTTCCTAGCTCCACCTTTGGGACCCCACTACAAACTATCGTGTTGCAAGTTTACTGCTTTAAAGTATTGGCTTAAAATAACATTTTCAGACTTGGACACGGCAGTCATTTGGGCACGGTCACCTCATCTTTTACAAAGTCTTCACCTTTTTGAAGCCACAGCAGGAGCTGTTTGGGGAAGTATAATCCAAACTGGCCTTCAACACAAGTCTGTTGGTCTGACTGGGGCAGCTGGGGAGGATTTCAGTCAGAGACAAGCCAGGGGTTGTGGTGTTCCTGTGCTCATCCCTCAGCACCCTGACTGGGAACCCCTGCACTTTAAGATTTTGTCCCCAGCCCTCTTCCCCAAAGCCCTTGAAAAGGGATACTGTGGTAGTGCTGGGTTGATGGTTGGACTTGATGATCTTAAATGCGTCCTCCAACCTTGGTGACTCCAAGTTCCTCAGTGTTTTCCCCCAGTTGCAGAGGTCTATAAAATGACCCCAATTTCCTGTAGGGCCAGAGAAGCGAGGAAGTTTGCTTCCAATCGGGATCATCAGCACCCAAGAGATGAGCAGGAGCTGCCTGATGCTCTCAAAGCCCAGTTATCCAGGGAGTCCTCAGGGTAAGGATGACCTCGGCAGCACCGACAGGGGGCTGTGAAGGTCAGAGATACAGGAGAGATGGTAAGTGGCCAAAACCAAATTCTTGCCTGGGATTTAGGATGCAGACCGGAGTCTTACAGCAAGACTTGGGAGTCAGACACTCCAGCAGAGTGAACAACTTACAGAGATCTTGATTGTTGTAGGAATCCCAGGCTCTCAACCCTTCCAAATTTACCAGCAGGTGGCCTGAAGGTGTCCCTGCTTCCTCACCTGGCCACCAGGGTGTAACCAGCACCCAGAGACCACCGCATGCTCCCTGGGCTTCACCTCCTGTTCCATATTCATTGTTTGCCACCCTGCCATGACTAATCTGGATTTACAACCCGGAAAGCGGCAGGGAAATGGATCTGATCAAAAGGATGATCCCCACAGCCAGAAAACAAGAAAGAGCTGTGTAGCCAGTTGTTCCAGGACACTTAATCCATCAAGCCTTCGCCATTCTACCCTTGGGCTTAGGCTGAGTCAGTTGGGATTTGCTTAAAACCATGAGAATTCCCTCCTCCTCTCAAAAAAAAAAAAAGAAAAGAAAAAGAGAGAAAGAAAGAAAGCCAGTTATAAAGTTTGTCAAGAAGTGGGGGGAAAAAAATACAGGGACTCACACTGCACTTTTACATTCTGAGTCAGTGGCTGGGGAGCAGCCAGCTGGCAGCTCTTCACCCAAGGTATCTCCAAGCTTCTCAAAGCCAAAGCAAACACTTGGTTTTATCTAAAGAAGTCTTTGCATTCAGCTGGGGAAATTTGTCCTTTTGCTGCCAGTTACACCTCAGGCCCACAGAAGTGAGACTCAATATCTTTTGGGGCTACAGAAACACCTGGGCTAAGCCTTGATGCAGGATCACTCCCCTGGCTGGGAGAAGGAAGGAATTTTGGGTGCAAACATTAGTTTCAAAGAGAGGAAATAGGTGTATCACAGCAGAGGCTGTGGCAGTAGCAGGAACCCTGGCACTCTCCTTTTATCTAATGAAGAGACCAAGAGGAAATTCCTAGTTCAGAAGCTGCTCAAGTGCCCAGTAAACAAGGCTTTATCCTCCTTCTATCCCATAAATCCAAACCTTTTCCATTTTGGGTCAATCACTTCCTCCAGCACTAAGATCCAGATTTTGCCAAGACTTTTTTTTTCCATTCCCAGGAGCAGAGAATTTCCCTTGGCTTCTAGATCTAACATGAGCCAGGCTCAACCTTTCTCCACTGTTTTCCACCCTTTGGAAGTGATCCAATAACCCCCGGACTCAGAGGCTTTCCACTGGTTTTACTGAGTTCTGGATAAGGGCTTAAAGATGTTTTCTTGTTTTTTTCCCCAGCAGAAGTCAGAACCACTTTGCAGTGGTTTTACAAGAGCCAGCTGGAGAAAGGCTGGATAACCAGACATCCCCAAACTCAGAGGAGTCAAAAGAAACTCCCATTTGTGGGCTTTTATGCCAAGTTATTCCATACAACTTTCTTTTTTTTTTCAGGAAAGAGCTGCCTGTAAGCCAGAAGTTCCTTTCCTCTTTATCTAATGATCAAATTCCCTTTACAAGATGACTCAAAGACACCGACCAGATGTGCATTTTAACTGCAAGTTCATGGGGGAAAATAAAATCATCTCCTACAGAAGTATCAGGCAGGAAAAGTGCTTATTTTGCAACGTGGGATCAGCCTTTCCTCAGCTGCAGCCTTCTAGATCATGTTCACCTTGAGCCTGGTTTTAGCTGAAGATTGAACAACAATTGGAGATAAGTAGGTTGCACTTACAGCAGAGATTTCCTGGTGCAGCAGGAAACATGAACACCTCATAACATCCCCAGAATCCCTTCAGATTCCTTGGCAATGTGAGACAGAAATGGATCCAGCACAGCTGTACAACAAGCAGGCAGAATTTCTGCAGCCTCAGAGCAATGATGCTCCCAAACCTGAAACAGAATATTGGTTTCCATCACACTTACAGGAGAAACTCCTCTTGTCTTTTCACCACAGAAGGTAACTGAGAAGGAATTAATCCTTTAGTCACCAAAGCGAACAAAACTGATTTTAGAGTGGGCATTCAAGATTTTGTAGGTCAAGGGGAAGAAAAAAACCCCTCAGTCTCCTTATAAACATCTCAGAGATAAAAAAATTAATTATGGAAGATTTGAACCAAAAACTATAATGGAATAATAGGATCATAGAGTGGTTTGGGTTGGAAAGGGCCTTAAAAATCCCTTTGTTCCAACCTTTCTGCCATGGGCCAGGTATGAGATCCACCTGAATCTTTGCTGTTCTCTGGATCCAGAGATTGTTACCAGCCAGGCCTTTTCTCTGACTTCCTCCACCTTCTGGACAAACTCACACACTCTCCACCATAACAGAGCAAGATTGAGACCAGCTCACTCCAAAAGTTACAGGCCACTTGAAGAACCTGCCCTAACACAAGTCTATTATTGTACACCCTGTTTACTTAAATTCATTCCCCAGCCTGGGAGACTTTGCACAAGGAAATTTACAGCTCGAGTTAATAGAGCAAAATGTAAAACTGCTGGCTTTTGGCTGAGGCTGCAAGCAAGGGACAGGCACAGGTTGTGACTTGGTGTGTTTTCACAGGGCCACTGACACAGAATGTGTTTTCAGGGAGTATTTGTTTTAAATAAGGAAAGTTTATACAGCTTGAGAAAATTATTGGGAAGGAAATTAAATCTCGTTCTGGTGCTCTTCCGTCTCACCTTGACACTCGGAGTTCTCCTCCCTCCCCCAGGGCTTGGTGAGGGCAGGTTTCACTTGCAGAAAATTGCCTTCCTCGTGCATTCTGATTTACAGCCAGCTCGTGGACCAGCCTTCTGCTCCCACTGCAGGGGAGAAGGGGCAGGCAAGGCCCATTTTCCCCCTGCCCTGACCCCAGGCTGCAGTCGGGGGCACATGGAGGTTGGGTTCATCCCACCCTGAGCAATCTGCAAAGGGATGGGTGGGAGCTGCCAGTGGGGATCCCTCAGGTGAGACTCCCCCAGTGCAGCAGGGGGGTGGGAGGCACCAGCTTTGCTCCCCAGCTGCTCCAGCAGCAGCCAAGCCAACACTGGGAGCAGCTCTGCTGAGGGAAGCACAGCCCTGGCAGCACTGCTGGCAGGGATCAGCATTCCTTCCTCCAGCCCAGCCCGTTCCTTGCCTTCCCCAGTCATCCCCACCCCGGCGAGCCAAAGCAGAGAGCCCAACACAAGGCACAAACAGCTGTGGAGCAGGGGCCTGGCAGCATTTGAAGGTCTCATTTCTTTCTATCATCCCCAGAGTTTCCTCCCCATCTAGCTGTGGAATTGGCACGACCTTCCATGACTTTTCAAAGGGCCTGGAATGCCAGGACAAGGGGGGACGGCTTCTCACTGCCAGAGGCCAGGGTTAGATGGGATATTGGGAAGGAATTGTTCCCTGGGAGGGTGGGCAGGCCCTGGCACAGGGTGCCCAGAGAAGCTGTGGCTGTCCCATCAGTGGAAGTGTCCATGGCCAGGTTGGATGGGACTTGGAGCAACCTGGGATAGTGGGAAGTGTCCCTTCCCATGGCAGGGGATGGAATGAGATGGGCTTTAAGATTCCTTCCAAAGCAAACAATTCTATGGCTCTGTGAATATGGCAGCAAAGACTGGGGCGCTGGGCACCGTTGCCATCATGCTGGTCCTGCAGGGTGGGAATGACACAGCCCGTATTGACAAAAGGAGCCACTTGAGGCAACACGACCCCGGTTCCTCCAGGCACAGCCATCCTCCATCCCAAAGGGCCCACTGAATATCCACTTCCCCCTCCTGCATCCATCACACACACCACAGAACGCTCCCAAATTCCCCACATTGCTAAAAGGCCTGAAATTCAAGACACCAGAAGCCTCAAGATGCACCTGCAGCCAGCTGGATGAGTTCCTAGCACACATCCTCCATAGTTCCTAGATCACAAGGGATCCAAACCTACCACTGCTGCCACTTAATAAACCCAGCAAGTCTGGGAATAAAATCCTCAGGGATGTGTTGGTAGGTTCAGTTCCCTGCTCCCACAAAACCAGCGATTTGAGCAACTGTTCAAGTGCCTCAGCAGGGCCTACACCCCACAGAACAGGTTCAGCTTGACTCCAAGTGCTCAGGAGTCATTCCTGCTCCCTTCTGCATTTCCCCTTCCAGAAATTCCTCCTCCCACAGGTACAACAATCCTGGCTGAGCTCATCAGCAGGTGTCAGACAGGGCACTGCACTTCCCATCACACGCAGCAGCAGAGGCAGATTGACTCAGCAGGTACTTGCCATGCTTCAGCTGCAACTAAACCTCCCTGACAGAGAGAAAAGCAACACAAATCCAGCACACCTCAGCTTTGCTCAATCCCCAGCCCAAAAGGGCTCAATAGCAGCTTTCAGTTTACCGGTCAGAAGGAATTTATTCAGTGAACAGCTGTTTCTACAGGATGCTTCCTAGAAGCAGGGCTGGGTGGGGGAAAAAGGCTCTGAATTAATATTTTGGAATGGGGAGGGGTAAGATGAAGATTTTCAGGCAAAAAGCTTCTGACTGCAGAGGCCAGGTGTCCCAGCCTTGTCAATCTCTTTCTGGGCCATGCTGAGCTGGATTTATCCATGGCTACCCAGGATCAGTCTCTAGCAGGTGTTATTCCAGCTCACACTGCTTATATCAAGACCAAAAAAAAGGGATATTTGTGGCTCAAAATCGGCCTAAAATGTCCCAAATTTAGTAAATTCAGTTGGGCCAGTTCAAACACAGGGATAGAAATCTGCACTTCTCACTTGAAAGATCTGAGCTCTGTCTTGACAGCCAATGGCCACAAAACTCCAATTTGTCCCAAGGTTTTCAGCTGAAGGTTGGTTTGCTCCTGAAATCAAGGGGTCTTCTGGAGAAGCCACATCCTCACTCTTTGACCAGCTCCTGGATCAAGCTGCTCCTAAGAACATTGTGATTCCCTCCTGTGCCCCATCAATCCCTGCTGGCACCAGCAGTCACAGCAGAGGGGCTTTTGTGTGTCCTTCAAAAAGCAAAGTCACAGAAGGGACCTCAGTCACTCTGAGAGTCAGGAGGCAGCAGCGCCTTTTAAATTCAAACAATGGATGGCACAGGTTTTTCTCAGAGCGCTTGAAGCCTGATGAGTAATTAACTCTGACACCCTTAGGTGTTATTAATCCCACTAAACAGGGAGGAAACCTAGAAAGGAAACCAGACAAGCCCTTGGACTCATCCCAGTTTGCCTCAGGAGCAAAGCTCGGCTTGGAAGAGCAGTGCCACTCGCCCGGGGCCCCACAGGAATTCCATATCAGAGGGAAGAGGGACGCAGCTTCCCTGTCTGCCGCAGAGCAGGTACTTCCCCGGCTGGCAGCGAGGTGCGAGGCAGGGCAGCCCGGGGGAGCCCAGGGGAGCCTGCCCTGCAGCCCTCCCTGGCAGTGCTCACCCCTGCCTGCAGCGCTGCAAAGCCTCCCAGAGCTCATTCCAGAGCACTTCTGTGCCAGCACATCCCAGAAAGCTGTGGCTTGGTGGCAGCTGCTCTCAGCTCCTTCCCTGGCTGTGCTTCCCATCCTAAGCTGGCTCACCCAGCACCCATCCCCTCCTGAAGGGCCACCAGGCCACGCTCAGTCTGTGACATGGCCCGGCACTACTTTTCACCTCCCCAGGTTAGCAATTTTTCCTATCTCCTCCATCAGAGAAGCTCCATTCATTAAATCCTCCACAGGAGCTCATCAGCACACCAGAGAGCAGTGCTGGAACCATCCCCAGCTTCTCATCCTTCCTGCTTCCCACAGGCCGGGTTTGAAGGATGAGCCACAGCACGTTGCACCCCTGCAGTCCCCTCCTAACCCATGTGCTCCCTTGGGACTGAGCACAGCTTTCCTTCCAGAGGACCTGGAGTTCTGTGCATCGAGACCCAAATATCTCATCCTACATCCAAGTGAAGTAGCAACAGTAACCAGAACAAGACACCTGGAACCACAGAATGGTTCGGGTTGGATGGGACGTTAAAGACCACCCAGTTCCAGCCCCTTGCCATGGGCAGGGACACCAGGTTGCTCCAAGTCCCACCCAACTGGGCCTTGGACACTTTGGGCCCCCTTGTGAAGTTAAGGCTTCCTTGCTCAGTGGGTGAAACAAAAGAAAAGGCACCTTGATCCCAGACACAAGACAGTCCCAGCCCAAGTCCCACCACCCAGGCCAGCAGACCCCAGGGCTGATTTTGTCATTTAACCCAACATGGGATTTTGGGTATGGCTGCCAGGTTGGTTGCAGACAGAAGGTGATGTTTGTGAGTAACCAAGGCTCCAAGAAACCTGGTTAATTCTCCAACCTGATAAGGACACTCAGATACACAACCTCTCTGCCAGTTGGAGTCACCTGGATGTGCCAGGTGTGCTGGGCTGTCACCCATTTCATGGATGGGAGCCAAGACAGGGCACATCACTGGGACAGGCATCTCATACCAGGCCCGGGGACACAGCACGGGGACAGGGAGCTCACATGAGGCCCAGGGAGCCCACACAGGGACACAGCACGGGGACAGGGAGCTCACATCATTCCTGGGGACACAGCACTGGGATGTGCAGCGCATACCAGGCCCAGGGACACAGCACGGGGACAGGGAGCTCACACCAGTCCCAGGGACACAGCACAGGGATGGGCAGCCCACAGCTTCCCTGGGGACACAGCACAGGCACACGGAGCCCACACCATTCTTGAGAACACAGCACCGGGACAGGGAGCCCACACCATGCCCAGGGGCACAGCAGCAGGACAGGGAACTCACTCCAGGCTCAGGGACACAGCCCAGCCCACAGCAGTCCCCCAAGCAGCCCCGGCAGCTCCGTGCACCCGGAGCCCACACATGGCACAGGGCCCAGCAGAAGGTGCTGTGGAAGGCAAGGCAGAGCGGGAGCCCCGAGTGCTGCCCTTGTTCTCTCCCACCAGCGGTGTCTCGGGGTCGGACCGTGCCCCCCAGCCCTGCCCGTGCCCTGCGGCGGGGCCCAGGTGCCCGCTGGAGGCTGCTGGGGG